>JASDQU010373612.1:99047-116789 GCA_032191745.1 Picea mariana
AAAAACATTTTCCTTTTATTTTATTGTAATATTTTTGTTTCTTTAAATTACTACAACGAACTTCTGTCAAGTCCCACATTTTGAATATTTGAAAATCTCAAGAAAATCTAAAAGAGGAGTACCACCTCTATAAAAATGCAGGGGGATTTACATCCTCGTGAGGTTGTTGTTTAGATCATAATGGATTCAAGCGTCAACAATACCCTACCCCGTTATTAGGATTTAGATTTGGTTGTGCATGCAACTGGGATGGTCTTGTTTGGGATTGACCAGGGCCTTGTATTAGGGGTAGAGACAACATTTGTTGTTGCTATTGTACAAGCCAAGTGTGATAAGGTTGGAAAGACTATTTTTGAGTTGGCCATTAGTTGCCTTGAATTGGATATGGATATTGACTATAATTCAATGGATAAGAGAAAGGTGGATGGCATGATTGTTGGTTAGTTTGAAACTATAGAAAATATTGTTGATTATTTTGGAATTGTGGAAAATATTGTTGATTATTTTGTGAAGGACATTGATTAGACCATGATGGATTAAAGTATTGATCTTGAGTTCCTCCTGGAAACTGTAACATCCCGCTCTACTGGGCATACTACTATTGACTTATTCTTTGAGGACACTTGCTTGCAAGTGATTTGGGTATGGAACATTGTGATTTCATTCATATTTTGGGTCATATATGATGATGTTGAGGTGTTATAGTTGCTTGATCTTATTGATGTATATATATGTGTTGACATGTCCTTTGAGAAGTCATCTTGAGTGTGCAGGACACATGATAGGTTATGGATGTCGGTGGCATCAAAGGGCTTCCTTGGACTCTGGATTGAGTCAGGGAGTGGATTGCATTGTTTGAGTATTTCAATGTTATGCACTTATGATGTATGATGAATTTTAGTATGATTTATATATATATATATGGATTTTGACATTGTTTTTGTCAGTGGATGCATGCTTGATGATGCTTTCTAATCCGACTCAAATATGGAGTAAAGGGGCCTTGCACAAAAAACTGAATATTGAGGGAGAGGGGTGGCAATGTCCATGTCACATCCTACTATCACTCTCGCCATGGCCAAAAATGTAGGTTAATGATTACCTAGTTGGGTGGTCCACGATGTCATGAGGGAAGACTAAGAAAATCACTCACGTGGATTTCTAAGGAGCATGCAATAAGGCGGGGTCCTTATTCCTTAGAATCCCTTAGTATCTCACAAGGTCGATCGAATGGATTTTTTACTCCAAGGATATAGAAAAACTTCCAAAAACAATTCATGATGAGTGGCAACTTTGGAGAACGAGTTGCATCTTGAAGGGCACATCACACAATTGAAACCTGAGTCAATAAACATAGGTGGCCTAGAAAACACTGGAATGATCTAATCTTGAAGGATTAAAATAATTAATTAAACAATAGAGCATTAAATATTAAATCCAACCATGAATTTTAATAAAGGGGATAATTGAATTGTGACATGAGTAAAGATGTGAAGGAAATCATGGTAACAAAATAGTAAGAAAGAACCTAAAGAATTGATAAAATACATAAGGGTGCATGAAATTGTTATTTTTTTTTTTTAAATAAAAAGTATTGTATTACCTTGCGTTAGAAAAAATTACACATGTTTGAGTATACACTAGAGCATGCCACCTATTCTACCACAGTAGTGGAAACCAGAACATGTGGACACTGTTGTTCAAAAACCTTATAGAGACATCTTTCAAAAACATGAGGACTTGCCACATGTTCTGCCACAAGCGTGGAAAGCAGAACTGACGCTGGACTGAGTGCCTAGACCAGCTAGTGAACCAGAAGCAGAGTTTGTGATGCACAAAAGACTTAACACTAAGACCAAAGAAAAAACTTGTAAGAGGACTAGACATGAGGTGAACCAAGGCATCCATCCTGGAAAATTCGGAAGGCGAAAGGCTTGCAGCAACTCGAGCATCGACTTTTCACATATTCACTTGATAGGGAGTCGTATAGGATGTCTAAGCACTTGTTGAGGGTGCACTGGTTGTGAAGCTACTCTGCCAAATACTTGTGCATCTTGAATATCAAGACTAGGTGGTATTTCATGAGCCTGCAAGAGCTGGGAGTTGGGTGAGCATGCTCTTCAACGTCATCTTCATTCCAACATTCGTCCTAGTTTATTCCAGGTTTCTCTTCCATAGTAGAAACGTCAAAATCCTTAACAATGATTGAATCTGTAGCAGGGTCCTCTTCCATAGTAGAAACAAAATTATTACTAGATTCCTCCTCCTGAAGAGGGATTTCCTCTTCCACGATGCATCCTGTCTCGGTTGGCTCCTAGAAAATTGAAGGGGTGGTGGTGCAAGTGGTTGGTCGCTGTTCTGAGGTGGTCGTCGACAAATATGGTATAATTTCCTCCTAGTTGGGAGGAATTTCCTCTTCCATCGGAAAACCTCCGTGGAGACCCTCTGTGTTTTATGGACGGGGCTCTGGTTGAGCCGCCACATACCAATTCTAATCAGTAGAGGGTGAGTGCTCCGAACTATTGCTTGGGATGAGAGTGAGAGAGGCTAGTCCCAGGCATTTGTGCCTGCTGAACCGACTGTAATAGGTTGTCCCTCATCGAGAGTTACCTCTCTCGCAAGGCATGGCTAAGCAGAGTATAGGGAAAATGGAATCGACAGTGGTGCAAGCAAGAGACAGAGTATGGAAAGCCAAGGCATAGATAAACGCAAGTAGAATTAGACAATGAAATGCAGCCAAATGCCTAAGATAAAACCCACCGTGGGATGATAAGAGTAGGAGGATAAATGATTTGATGGCTCTGGTAGCCATAAGTGCTGGAGTAATGACCATTTGTTGTATCGTACTGGTGCTAAGGAGTTGAACCCGAGTCTCCATTAACATCCAACTCACTAAGCCTTGGAAGAAATGAAAGCTAGGCATCACGACTGGACAGGGGAGGAGGGTGGCACCGAGGGGCCTTAACTACCCTCGTATCCACCCCACCTGTTGACGAATGCACTCCATGTGTCACCCCATCTGGGGAAAGGCAGTCCTATAGAGATATTTCTTGGAACTGCTTTAGAAGTTGTGAATCCTGGTGGTCCAGGGTATTGATGATGAGGAGCTTTGCTTGAGTGTTGACACCTTCATTAGCTAGTTAGTCTGCTACTTTGTTGGCCTCCCGTTTGATGTGTGAGGGGATGAGAGTAATGGGAGGAAGTAGTGAGGATTTTAGAAGAGAGAGGGGACCTATGAGGCACCAAGTGGGTGTGATTTTCTCTGCATCCAATCCCTGGATAATTTTTGTGGCTAGTGAAATGATGAATTTAGAGTCTCCTTCGATTATTAGGGGCTGGAAATTGAGGTCTAGAGATAGATTGACTCCTTTGATGAGGCCCCAAAGCTCGACAAAGTTGTTCATGTCATACCCCATAAATCCCTCTCTGAGATGCTTGGTTTTCCATTTGCTATCTCTGATTACCGCTCCAAAGCCTATTGGTCCGTGATTTTCCTTGGAGGCTCCGTCGAAGTTCAGCTTTCAAAAACTTTGGGGGGGGGACAACTTCAAAAGGTATAGTGTCAGGATCGAGGGGTGGGGGGGTCAGAGAGAAGGAGAGGGGATTTTGGGGTGATTTCCTTCCAGGTAGTGAATATGATGGATTCTGGAGGGGCAATGGGGATATCATCTTGACTCCATGGCTGAATTTGAATTGTTTCCCAAATTCTTCCTATAATCTTGTCCCAGATATCAGAGGGGATAGAGGTTTGAGAGTGAAATATGCATCGATTTCTTTCTTTCCAAAGCTGCAAAATGATAAGACCTGGCATGAGTTACTAGATTATGTTTAAAAGTGGGATTTTTTAATCCCTTGATCCCCAATTTCTTATAGTGTTGGGAATGATGGTCCTATCTCGTTTCGTTTGCCTCATGATTATCGTGGCTTGGTCCCAGATCTAATTACTGACATGACATTGGTTAAATATGTGTTCCATGGTTTCTTCCTGTTGGTTGCATAAGTGACAAATGGAAGGTCCAATGAAGCCATGTTTCCTAAGGTTTTCCTAGGTGAGGAATCTATTCTAGACCAAGAGCGAAAGAAAGGTGGAGACCTTTGGCCAGGGCTTAGTCTTCCAGATTATGTGCCAAATGTGATCTTTTTCCTACTTGTGGAATTTATACTGAATCTAATAGGCCTCCTTGATTGTGAAAGTACCCATCCTGGAATATCCCCAACAAAGGATGTCCTTATTTGTGCTGATACGGATTTTCCTATTTCCCATTGTTTCTAGCCAAGGTTTCATCTCGAAATTACTTGGTAGATTAAGATCTTGAGGAAGCACTTTCCAACTACGCCAAGGGGTTTGGTGTTGGGTATTAAGCCAAAGATCAGATATTGTGAGGATTATTAGCTCTGGAAGATAGGTCTCATAGGGAAGTAGGATTTCCAGAGATTACAAGGGAGGGTGTTGTTGTCAGGCATCTGTCCAAAACTGAGTGCTTTGTCCATTTCTGGCTTCCCAGAAGGCATGCTTTTGGATGAGTGGGCGATTGCTCCAGGCCGCATTCCAAATATTGGATCCCTGGATCTGATCGTTAAGCCTTATGAGTTGCTCTTGCTATAGTTGGGGTGTATATTTGTGCCTTCAGAGTCATTCCCAGAGTTCATAAGGATATTTTAGCCATCGCCACCAGATTTTTGCTCCCATAACATTGTTGATCTTCCTTGGATCACAGAGCCCCAAGCCCCCTAGAGCTGTGGGTTTGCAAATTTTATCCCAACTGACCAAGGCCCAAGTTTTCCCCTGTTTCTGTCCATGCCATAGGAAGTTCCGTTGAATATTTCTTATGCTTTTGATGACTTTTGGTGGAGCTTCCAAAGATGAAAACATGTAGGCTGGAATGGCTTGAAGCACCGATTTCAGGAGGACAAGCCTCACAGGGATATTGAGGGTCCTGAAGGTCCAGAAGAAGAGGAGATTGGAGATTGAGAGGATGAGGGAGTTATAGGAGGTATTTCAAGCTACTGAGTCTGTCAGGGGTAGTTCTAGGTAATTGGACGGAAGAGAGCAATGAGGGATATCCAGGAGGCGAGAATTTTGTTGTTGGATTTCTACTAGTGTGTTGAAAAAGAAGAGTTGTGATTTCTACAGATTAAAGGTGGTTTTAGAGGCATCACCAAAGTCTAAGAGAATGGTGTGGAGTTTGGCAGCTTCCATGGTAGTGGGGGTGTTTAGAAGTAAGGTATCGTCAACAAACTGACTGTGAGAAGCTGTCGGTTGGAGCCCATGAATAGAAAGAACTTGCAGGGTTCCATTTGAGATTGAGGCAGATAAGTATCGCCCCAAACCCTCATCCATGATCACAAAGAGGAAAGGGAAGAGTGGGTCTCCTTGGGTGACACCCCGTGTGGGGGAGAAGGCCCTTGAGGGGACACCATTGACTAAGATGGAGAAAAATGTTGAGGAGGTGAGTTTCATGATATATTCTATCCAGTCTGCGCTAAACCCAAAGGCTAAAAGGATGGAATGCATGTATTTCCAACTTAGTTTGTCAAATGATTTAGAGAGGTCAAGCTTTATGAGCATACCTAGATTTCGATTAGTCTTGAGCGAGTGGATGATTTCATGCACCAAGATTATGATGTCCATGATGTGTTGTCGCTCCACATAACCTGACTGTTCCCTGGAGATGATGCAAGGGAGTATGGGTTTGAGCCTGAGGGCTATGACTTTTGTGATGATCTTGTAGATGACATTGCAGAGTGAAATCGATCGAAATTGCTTTGGGTTGGTGACACACTCTTCTTTAGGAATGAAGGTGAGGAATGTGGAATTAATAGTTGATAGCACTTTCTTTGAGGTTTTGGATTCCTCCACAAGTGCGCAAACCTCTTATCAAACCATTGGCCAACAATAATGGAATAAATCAGTGGTGAAGCCATTTGACGCTAGGGCCTTTCCTGGGGGCATTTCCTTGATATCCTGATCAATTTCCTCCTACGTGATTGGTATCATAAGGGCTTTATTTTGTTCAGAGGTGATTAGGGTGGGGATATGCTGAGTGATTCTTCTGATGTCAGTTTTTCTATCAAGAGGAGGTTCTGAGAGAAGCTCTTTGTATTGGGTGACTAACTATTTGTCCAGTAAAGTGTTTCCCTGTGAGTCCTCAATATTTATAATGCGATTGATGTATCATCTGTATATCATGGAGCGATGGAAGAAATTTGTGTCCTCCCCCCTCCTTTATCCATTGGACCCAAGATTTCTTCTTCCAAAGAATCTCCTCCTGTTTGTGGTGTTCTACAAGTTGCTTCTTTAGAATTGTTTTCTCTTGTAGCAAGGCTTCCAAGTATCCTGAGACAATGGAATCCTGTTGAATCTCCTCCAGACGTTGTTCAAGGGATTTTTTAGCAAGGAAAATGTCACCAAA
The DNA here is from genome assembly GCA_032191745.1 of Picea mariana. Classification (NCBI taxonomy): domain Eukaryota; kingdom Viridiplantae; phylum Streptophyta; class Pinopsida; order Pinales; family Pinaceae; genus Picea; species Picea mariana. The sequence continues at coordinate 105,461 of JASDQU010373612.1, forward strand.
TACATTTTTATTCCAATCCCGAAGCTGTTGTTTGAAATTTTTTAGGCGTCATTGGAATTTATACATATGTGTGCCATGTTCAATTTCTGCATTGGCCCACCAGGTATGGGAAAGCTTCAGGAAGTCTGGTTGGGTTAACCAAAATTTCTCAAAGAGGAAGGGTTTAAAATTTGGTGTTGTTGTTGTCTCTACCCAAAGATGGATTGGCCAATGATCTCAGCTATCTTTTGGGAGGATGTCTGCCTCAATGAGAGGGTCTTCAAGAATTATGTTTTCTGAAATTAGAAAACGATCCAGGCGACTAGCAATGTGATGAGTCCCCGCTCGTTTTTTGGTCCAGGTAAAGGGGCCATTCCTTGTCTCAGTGTCAATTAGATTGAGGCTATCTATAATGTGACAAAACTTGTTACTGTCCTGGTCTAGGTGCTTCAGAAACCCTCTTTTTTCCTCTAGGGTGAGGATTATTTTGAAATCTCCTCCCAAGATCCATCATTCTTGTCCTCTTAGTGTGCTGATGTAAGAAAGACTTTATAAGAAGTGATCTTTGTCTTGATTGAGATGAGGGCCATAAGAATTAGTGACAACACCTGCTTTACTAGATCCTATAGCTCTATATTTAGCGGTGAGCACCCTCACTGTTGAATAGGCAGGTTCCAGAATGATTGTGGTCGTATTTCATAGGATGGATAATCCCCCTGCTACCCCCTTGGAGTCAGTGTAGGTGAAGTTACAGTTCCTCCAACATATTTTGAATGTTTCTTCTGCCATATTTCCTTCACATTTGGTTTCCTAAAGCAGTAATATGTTAAGGTTTCATTATTTAACACAGTTTTGAAGAATCCTTTGTTTGGATCTTCTGTTGAGACCTATAATATTCCGAGTGATGATCTACATCATTTTTAATTGTGGGGAGAGAGAAAAGACCCTTCTGAGAGGCATTGTATTTTCCCTGAGTTAATCATAAAGTTTCCTACCTCTTTGATTAGTTGATTTGTCGACTTGCGGCCCTGCCTCTTTCCTTCTTTCTGGTTCCATTTTGGATCTCGATCCGGCTCCAGGTGTATGCCTAGGCGAGAGGTGGCCACCGTTGTGGAGTCAATGAAGACTTTGTGAACTTTTCTGAGTTGCTCCATCGAGATGGAATGTAGTTATTTTTGTTTGAATGCATCCTCCAGCTTATCGAGGTAGATGTCCTAAAGTTCTGTTTCATTTATCAACATTATGATGTCACTACTGTCATTGTCTGGGATTTTTCCTGGCACTGTGTAGGCTTGGGGGTTCTGGCTTGAGATCTGTTCTAAAACTGGATCAAGGGTTTGCTTTTCCTTACCGGTTCCTTTGTCTGGTTCTATAGTTTTATGGGGGTTTTCCAGTTCCTCCGTGTCTTGTAGTTTGCTAAGAGCGTCGAAGGAGTTTCTAGTTGGGATCTTCTTATTTCCTGTCTTCGTGGACTTTTTCGATGTGTGATTCTTGCATCCTTGCACGTGGGTGAAGCCATCTTTTCACGTTTCCTCTATTGTTGGTATAGTTGGTGCATTGAGGGGGCAGTCTCTGAAGACATTCCCATGCTCATGACATTTATGACATATTAATGGGATGTGTTCGTATTCTATGGTCTGTGTCCATTCTTCATCTTGATACTCTATGGTAATAGATCCTGGAAGGGATTTTGAGATGTTCATGTAAACACAAATTCGTGCATAGGAAGTGTATTTTCTCTGCTTTGTGGCTTCTGAGGATTTGGCATACCTTCCTAGCGTATTTCCAATGCCCGTTAAGATTTTCTCGAGCCAAAACTCCTCGGGAAGGGAGTACAGGCGTATCCATACCAGGGCATAAGCAAAGTCTTCTTTTTTTGGGGCAGAAACAATATGTCTAGAACCACAGATATAATCCAACCGAGTTGTAGAAGTAGGGACCATTTTCAAAAACCTTATATTTATCCTCTAGGTTGTAGAATATGATTGTGAAGAGGCCCTTCAAGCTTAGTTGCGGCTCATAGTCACCTTTTTTATTCCACCAATGCTTCATCCATTTTGTGAGATCCTTCTCTAATGGCTAGATCCGTAAAAACTTTCTGATCAAAGCGTGATCTTTCATAAACTGTGTATGTTCTCTTACCCTTGTAGATTTTATTAAATATTTTGGTGATGTTGGTGCTTGCAGTATGCATTTACCTGGTACCTAGTTCTGAGATTCCTTTGGATGCGACGACTCATCTTCCATGTCCATACTTTTTTTGGATCTTTGTACTTCTTGTAGAAGATGTTTTATGAGGTGCAACGGTGGTTCAAAGGAGGGTCGATGGGCCCTGAATCGATCCTTATCATTTACCACGACATTCATGTATGAGGGGTTTTTCACCCCTCCATCTGAGGTCATGCTGCACGCGCAAGATCGGCCATGAACGTGGGTATGATGCTGCATAGATTGGTGCGAAGGAGGTTCTGACGCCGCAGTGGGTAGAGCATGCAACGCGCAAAAATCCTAGTTCGTGGAAACCCTAGAAGAGCATACTGATTCACAAATAATCGTAATATCAATAATCCAGGGTGCATGAAATTGTTACAAAAAAATCCTTGTTTAAAAATAATTACAACTTGAGAGAATGGGTTGTGCATAGAACATAATTTGAGCCAACCAACCCTAGCCTAACTAAGAAGACTCCTAATCCAACCCTAACTAAAACCTAGTTAGGAGACACCCATTAATTAAGCGGATTGGGGAAACTAAGGGATAACTAAGAGGAAATTTAGGAGCACATGGGGAAATGGGAGGAAGGGTGGATTTTAAAGATAAATAAATAAAAATAAATAAAAGAGAATTTACTTGTGCAACCTAGGGAGGATGTGACACATGTAGTGGATGAATAATCCTAAAATTAATTTTTAAAAATTAATGAATTATGCATGAGGGATAGATGTCCATGAGGAGGAATGTTATAAACAAATGGACATAAAAGGGAAAGGGATTAGACCCTGGGAAGGCACTGTTGCGCTGCCAAAATTTTTATTGACTATATTTTTACTTGTGAGACTTGGGACATCCAGGCTTGTAAAAGAGTGGAAGCTCTTCCTTGCGAGGCAAGCCTGGAAGCTATTGTGTTCTAGTATTTTTTCTTATCCCCTTTGCAGCTCCGAGGGCTAAGGGGGACTAAGAGTACCCCTAGAATTGGCTAGGAGGTACCGATGAATTCTCTGTGATTAGAAAACGAAGGAAAGGAAGGAGCACAAGGTCTGGAAGGACATCTTCAACACACATGTTTCATTGATTTTTGGTATTTATAAGATGAATTTATTTATTTTACGAGAGTATCAGTACAGTAGATGGATATAGTCACTGTACAATTATTGGAAGGTCTAAATGTCCAGTGTTACGTTTACTGGAAAACAAACAATAGCTACAATGTTATATTTTAAATCTTCCTATAAATTTCAGACGTTTTCTGAACTCTGCATATTGATATGATCCTCCTTGTTTAGTGAGAAATATGTATTCATATAGCTTATGATTAAGTCTGTATTTTTCATCCTTACCTGAATATGTTGATCAGAGTTAAGGGGATTATGTTAGGAAATTTTAAACGTATTTCTTGCTGGTCATTTGTGGTTTAGTTCCAATTTGTATCATAAGTCCTTGTTGAATTTCATTTAAAATCCAAATCAATTCTATTGATGGGTTTCGCTGTCGAGAGGCGTATGGGACTCGAAATTGTATCATAAATTACTGTTAAGTTTACTATAATTCTTTTCTGTCAATGACAGATTCTCAATGGTGGTTTACCCAAATTGTTGTGTTCCTCTGACGTAAATCTTGGGCTAACCCTAGTTGTTAGTAGTGAGGGACCCATGTGCCATAGTATAAAAAAAAATCCAACTTCAGGATCTCAGGCTGTCTGGGTGAAGGTCATCGTACTTATAACCTTCACTTATTTCTTTCCTGGGTGTTATCCCTTTTTCCTAAAACAATTTATGCATGTGACCAAGAGACAGAACCTAGTGCTAGTCAGAAGGGTGCTATTCGGGACTCCAGAACTACAATGCTCCGGAGGTTCTTCAAACTCAACACTCCCTTCTCCCGAAGTGTTAACCGATTGAAGTCGGTCATAGGAAGAGTTGACCGACAATTGTAAGTTACCCAACCCTACAAACCTCCTTCTATTGACTTGCAAGAGTTAATATAACGAATGGCAGAGTTCTCCTAACGCGAGCTTCTACGGTGGAGATCCACTACGAGACTTCGAACTTTAGGGTTTTCCTTCTTCCACAAACTTAGACTGTGCACCTAGACCACTGAACCATCAAAGAGATCGTAGATCTAACGACTTACACTCCTATTAAAAATTAATGGTTTTTTTTTTTACTCTGGAGTTCAAAACTCTGGGGCTTCATCACCTTTTGCAACAACCACTCCTTTTCTCCGGAGTGCCAAACTGTCGAAACCTCCGAAGGACTAAGACTTGAAGATCTACGGGCCTTTTTTGTTCTCTATGGATCTCCTTTACTCCAGAAGTTGATAACTTTGGGGTCTTTGCAACCTTTAACCCTTAGCTTTAACTTGGTCGGAGGGCAAAATCTTGTTTTACTCAGAGATCAACGGTCCTTATACCTTGCTCCAATCTACGACTAGAAATGGTTTTAGAGATCTGAATCTTCAGAGAATCGTGTTTACTTGGATTCAAATATGTCGGAGTTACATACTTCTGGAGTGACGTGGCAGCTGATGTCACTGTTGATGTGGCACAGGTTGAGTGGTTTCCACGTGTCACCTTGATTCATAACTTTCATACCTAAAGTGCCAACTAGACCTTGACACTTGTTGTTATCTAATTGCGCCACGTGTCCTTGATGACATGATCTTGCTGAAGTGGACTATGATGATGTAGGATCTCATTGTGTTGCCACGTGTCTTACTTCATGACTTCGTGGCTTCAACATTCGGGTATTTTTACATGTTCTGGACTTCTTTTCGCCGAAGTGGTCAGCATTGGAAGTGCTCACACTTTCCTTCCACTTGAATTTCATCCAACAACTATGATCAGTCCTAGATCAATGGTCTAGATTTATTTCGGGGTTCAGGACTCTAGGTTGTTCATTGTTTCCACTTCCCTTTTCTCCCAGAGTGAGGATCCCCAAAGCTTAAACCTCGAGCATCTTGACTTTATCCAATTGTCCTCCTTAAACCCGAAAAGCTTAATAAAATCCAATGGTTGTCAGGAATTAGACCATTCGAGATATCTAGCCTTGGGCCTTGCTTATCCTATCCTTCCACTTTATTTGATTGGACGATCATTTTAATGCCCGATTTGTTTCTTAGATCGAGCGACGCATGTACATTTTTGGACTTAGTCTTCGGCTTCAAGTGTTCGATCCTTAAAGGTTTCCACCTATCAAATTTTCTTCCTAAAATCAGATCACTTGCGTGACTTCAAAGGCACTATCTCTTCTGAGCTTTGGCATTGTACCTATAACAAGATCTTCGATCCTTGATAGTGATCGAAGACTTCATTGATGACCTTACCAGATGTTTCTTTTCTCGAGCTTTGCCTTTGAAAAGAACACCAACACTCATTAGCATATCCCTCCTAAGATTTATATGTTATTTGTTGAGTGTGTACTTGCACCTCCTCTGTGTATGTTTGTATTGTCTCTCCTAAGCTTGTACTTCTGAAAGTTTTTCCCTTTGTTCAACTTGAGAGGGTCTCTGTGCACTTAGGGTGTTGTATATTCTAAAACTTGGTCCTTCAAGGAGCCATCTATGCACCCCTGGAATTGAATCTAGAGGTGTTGCACTGTGTTGCTAGAAGAGAAGCTTTAGGCTTCTTACATAACTAAAACTCCTTAAAACAAACTCTCTCACAGTTACAGGTTATTTCTTCCCTGTTTCTAAGTGTTTTAAAACTGCCATAAATGGTAGATTGTAGGTTAAAAGGATTATGTTTTCTATTTAATATTATTGTCTTGGTGTTTCTAGAATGTCTTCCTATCCTTAATGAGTAAGGTGATAAGGTATTGAAATAGTATGCAATGATGTTTGATGAAGTAACTAGGCTACCAAAGTTTCTTTGTTTACAGAAGGGTAGTTAAGAACGTTGTTGTATATTTAAAATTTTGGAATGAAATGAGATTGAGGGAATTAGATACTTCCTTGTTCCTCAGAACAGTCGCTAGTCTTGAGACCTTAAATAGTTAAGATCAATCATATGAATCCTAGAATTGAGTGTTGATTATGTGTCTTGGAAGTCCTAACCTTGCAGGATAGGTTGGGTGGGTAGGATGAATGTCATCTCATGTGATGTGGCAGATCCTTCATGCTTTAAGTAGTATCTAAATTTAGTTTCAAATGATTTGAGAGAAGAAGAATGTGTTTTACCGATATATGTTATTATCATGAATCTGACTGCAATTGACTGAAGTATGTTAATGTCATGTTTCACTTACTCTAATGATGCCTGGTCATGTTTCTCCTGTTCTAATGATGCTTATTAATGTTTCAATAAAAATAAAAATAATAAGATTGTTTCTCATGTAATTATATGACGTAACAGAGTGGTTGTTACATATGGTATCAGAGTGGATTCAACCCTATGACATTGGATTGTTACGCCATCCAATGTGTTAAACGTAATCATTGAATTAGACAGCTAATAAAATATGGAAATTTCTTTTACAGGTAATCATGGTTAAAGGACGCAGGGGAGGTAGACGACGTGGTGCTAGAGAAAGAGGTGTGACACTTCCGATAGCATCCATGCCTGAAACGTATAACCCCCACAAAGAGGAGCCAAATTTTGATCAAGAGCATGATGAGATCCTTCCAGAGGATGTCATAGGCATTGATAAACTATCTGGATAGAGATGAGGGCAAAGCGTATGTACCCAATGAGGGTTCACAACGCACCCCCACTGGTAGTAGTAGCATATGCTGAGAACTCAAGAAGGTGAAATTTCCCAAGTTCTGGGGTGCCCCGAACGGCTTAGCCACCGTGGCATGGTTGGAGAACATGGCGATGTGATTCACACTTTGTGATTACACCTCCAACATGAAAGTCTACATGGAGGTATTTCAGCTGAAGGGGAGTTTTATTCTATGGTGGAAGACGCTCGTGCCTCATCTAAACATGGTCGTTGAAGACATGTCATGCGAACTGTTCGAGGAACGGTTTCGGGAAAGTTATTTGTCCGAAGAATTAATTGAGCGTCATCTTAATGAGTTCAACACCTTATGACAGGGCAGTCATATGGTGCCAGAGTATGAGGCTAGATTCATGGAGCTACTTAGGTATGCTCCACATCTGAACATGGAGAATTTGAAGGTCAACAAGTTCTTGTTTGGCCTTAACTCCAACATTCGTTCGAAGGTGAGTATATTAATCCCTCAGAATTTTGCATGATGCGGTTCAGAAGGCCCTCATAGCCGAGGAAGAGATGAATGGTGGGGTTCAGGACATGACTCCTTCTAGACAGACTGGGCATACATCATCAGGAGTGCAGTAGCATCCGACACCACCCAGACATACTACAGGGCCTTGAGTTATTCCTAGAGGACCTATGTTTTTGACACCACGACAACGAACTCCTCGGAAGAGGATTCCTTACAGAGGATCACAACAACAACAACGTTGACCGCAACAACAGGTTTATGCATTTTCAACAGAATAGACCAGGATCATAGGTTGTTAGACCAACAACTTCTACATTGAGGACCAAGAGCACTGGATCGAAGACTAGATGTTGGACATGTGGTGAGCCACATTACTAGCGATACTGTCGGATTGAGAAGGATAGAGCGACCAGATCATCATGACCCACTACAATCAAATATTTGGGAAAGGCCCACAATATGCATGTAGTGGGGAACAACCACTAGGCTGAGCATCGGTCCACTATGCTAGAGACATCAGGTATGATCGCAGACCAAAACTATAGTGTATTCATAGATCCAGGTGCTACAAAGAGCTTCATCTCTAGTGCAACACTGAAGAGAATTAAGGTAACGGTAGTCGAGCAGGATGAGTTAAAGTACGTGGAAATATTATCGGGTGCCAAACATAAGGTTGGAGGAAAGGATACAGGTTCTAGCCTTAAAATGGGAGACTTTGTAACAAAGGTATATATTTATGTCACGGTACTAGGATCTTATGACATAGTGATTGGTATGGATTAGTTGGAATCGCATGATGCGATACTTAACTGTAAGAAAAAATAGTTAAGTTTGACGGATGATTTGGGAGAAAGTAGAATGATTGTAGGAAGAAACCAGGGAGTGTCCATGAGGTTCATTTCTTCCCTACAATTGCAGAAGAGTATGCGCAAGGGATGCAAAATATATGCAATATTAGCGCTGAATGAAAAGGGCGAGGTAGAAGGACTAGAAAACCTTCCTATAGTGCAAAAATTTGCAGACATTTTTCCAAAAGAATTACCCAATTTTCCGCCCGAAAGAGAGTTGGAATTTACAATAGACTTGAAATCGAGATCTTAACCTATTGCAAGAGTTCCTTACCAGATGTCAACGCCTGAATTACAGGAGTTGAAAATGAAATTGAAGGAATTGTTGGACTTGGGACTTATTCGTCCAAGTGTGTCACCTTGGGGTGCACTAGTTATTTTTGTAAGGAATAAGGATGGATCGTGGAGACTTTGTATTGACTATCGTCATTTGAACAAAGCAACGATCAAAAACCAATATCCATTGCCAAGAATAGATGATTTGTTTGATCAAATGAAAGGGGGGACGATATTTACAAATATTGAATTGAGATCAAGATATCACAAATTGCGGATTAAGGAAAAAGATATCCCTAAGACCGCTTTTAAGATGATATTTGGACACTATGAGTTTACAGTTTTACCGTTCGGATTGACAAACACCCTGGGGGTATTCATGAGTTTGATGAATGGGGTGTTCCGTGAATACTTGGATAAGTTTGTTCAATTTTTTATTGATGACATACTGATTTATACTCGGATGAAGGTAGAGCATGATGAACACTTGAGGTTGGTCCTACAATGCCTAAGAGAGAACAAATTGTACAAGAAGCTATCAAAATGATCTCTTTACCAATCTAAGATTCACTACTTGGGACATATCATATTTGGTGAAGGTATCGTTGTGGATCCAATGAAAGTGGAGGCTATTATGGAATGGCCAGGACCGACAAACATACACGAAGTACGCATTTTTATGGGTTTAGTAGGATATTACCGACGATTTGTCGAAGGATTTTCAAAGATAGAAAAACCAATCATTGAATTGAAGAAGAAGAACAATAAGTTATTGTGGATTGATAAATGTACAGAATCATTTCAAAGGATCAAAGAGTTGCTAACGAAAACACCTATACTAAAATTCCCCGACATGGACAAGGAATTCTTGGTATGCACAGACGCATCCAAGGAAGGGTTAGGCAGAGTTTTGATGCAAGACGGTCAAGTGATCACTTACATTTCACGGAAACTGAGAAGGAATGAAGAGAACTATGCAACACATGACCTGGAGTTATTAACTATTATTTACACCTTGAGAGTATGGAGACATTATTTGATTGGATGAAAATTCAAATTAAAGACAGATCACTGTGGATTGCAGCCTATTTTTACACAAAGTGACCTAAACGCACGACAAGGGCATTGATCATAATTTCTTAGCGAATATGAATTTGAAATTTATTACATTAAAGGAACTGTGAACTGAGTGGAAAATGCGCTGAGTAGGAGGCCACACATATTTTTGGTGTTACCTCTTAAGAAGAATCTTCGAGAAAAGATTCTAACTCTACAAATCGATGATGACTGGTATAAGGAAGTTAAGAAAAATATTGGTAAAGATATCATGATGGTATCGAGGTATGAAGTTTATTCACTAGACGATGATGGATTATTGAGATTTAATAGAATAATTTACGTACCGCCTAACGATGAATAAATAAGTTTGATCTTAAGTGAAGCGCATTGAGAAATATACATGGCTCATCCGGGAGTCATGGAGATGAAGGTAGATCTTAATCCTTTGTTCTTCTGGAAGGGAATGAAGGTAGACATAGTTAGTTACGTGGCGAGATGTCTAGAATGTAATCAACTAAAGGTTGAACATATACATCCAGCAGGATTGTTACAACCACACGCTATACCTGAATCGAAATGGGAAGTCATTTCGATGGACCTTATTGTTGGATTGCCACTAATGATAAGAAGACACGATTCGATTTTTGTGGTAGTTGACACTCTGACGAAGAGTGCACACTTTATCTCAGTGCGTATGATGTATCAGGCACTAGAAATAACTAGAGTGTTTGTCAGTGAGATTTTGAGATTACATGGGGTGCCAAAAAGAATCATATCTGATTGAGGATCGATGTTTACTGGACGGTTTTGGATCAGTTTACAAGAGGCTTTGGGAACACGATTAAATTTTAGCACCGCTTATCACCCAGAAAAAGACGGGAAAACAGAAAGAACAAACTAGATTTTGGAGGATATGTTTCCTATGTATGTAATGGACCAACAGAAATGATGGGAAGAGTTCTTTCCACTAGTAGAATTTGCATATAACAACAACTATCAGAGTACGATTAATATGGCATTGTTTGAGTTTCTTTATGGGTGACCGCGTCGGACGCCGTTGAGTTGGGATCGACTTGAGGATAGCGTAATGGTAGGACTGGACATGATTCAAGAAAGGGAAGAATAGAAGAAATCAATCAGACAGAGAATTAAAGAAGCGCAAGATCGACATAAGAGTTATGTTGATGCACATCGTGTTGACCGCAGTTATGAAGTTGGAGATAGAGTCTTCTTGCGGGTAAAACCACAGAAGAGTTCGATAAAGTTTGAGAAAGGTACTAAACTTTATCCGAGGTTCATGGGACCCTTAGAAGTAGTGGAAAATAACGGACCTGTGGTTTATAGACTAGTCTTGCCTGATTCTTTGAGGTGTATGCATGATGTTTTTCATGTATCTATTTTGAGACACTATATTAGTGACCCTTCACATGTTATTGACATGATTTCCTTGCAGGTATCAAACGAGGGTGCTCTCATGGCGGAGCCAATCCGCATTCTGGACCATCGCATTCGACAGCTACGACGTCGAACTTTCGATCGGGTCAAGGTCTATTGGGGCAATTATAGTCCACATTCGGCTACCTGGGAGGACGCATATGAGATGCACCAACAATTTCCTTACTTGTTTTGTTATATTTAGACATATATGTAAATGTGTTGAACCTGCACATAATAGATCTAGCTAGAAAATACTACACACATTTGCAGAGAGAAATTGAGAAAGAAGAAGAAGGAGAGAAAGAATGGAAGAATTCTCATTAACC
>JASDQU010373612.1:116889-136719 GCA_032191745.1 Picea mariana
AAACTAATATGAAAAATGCATGAAGTATTTTTCCCACAAATGCATAATTAAATGCGTGAGAAATAAAACTCAAGAAAGCATCATTTTAATCCACTTAAACACTTTTGTCGCCACCTTAAAATCAACATGGCACAAATTAAGAAGTTCTTTCACGTGCGGAGATCCATTCGGATCAGTTTATGATAAAGATTTATGATCACATAAAATAAAAATGAAGATGATCTTCATGCATAAGAGAACTTTAACAGAGTGGACACATAGACAGCTCAAATAAAGATAGTGATAGATCAAACTCAAATACTTTATATTTTGAAAACAGGGTTACAAAGAATAGTCGATTTTGTTCCCAAAGTAGTTCTCTTAAAATTTCCAAAAAATATATAGTCCGTTACATGTTCTTGAAATTGTAAATGTGTTTGTGTTAAAGAATGGGATTGGGGCTCCCGCAGACCATAAAGTAAATAAATACAATAAATAAGCTTTTATAAGGAAGACAGTGGGTAGTAGAAGGATCAACACGACCTGGTAAGAAGAAAAAAGGAGTTATCAATCTTCGGTTAAACCTTTGTAGTGAAAGAGGTGGAATAACTGGATGAAGGACTTGATAAAGAAAAGAAGGATGTGATCAGCATAAAATCACTATGATGGTCTCTCATCTGTTCATTTGCTCGCTGATGTCCTTTTATCGTTCTCATCAACGGTTATAGGAACCGTCTCAACTGCTTCTTTCCATTCATTTGTTAGTTTATCGATAGTTTTCTTGAACCATTATTCAATATAACTTTTCATAGGTGCCCCATTGATTTCATGTCGGATTTTAATGTTGAACATATCACCCTCCAAGTCTCGGAGATAAAGGGAATTACCATGTAATGCTTCTTCAATATCCTGATTTTTTATAGAGTAATCCACTAGCCAGTTATCTATGGCATCCTCATCATATTCAATTATACCATAGAATTTTTCAATTGACAATCCTTTAAAAATCTCAACTTTCTCATCGAATTATTGTTTTGTTAGGAACAACTAGTTGAGGATCAACTTGGGATACTAGACTTCATTAGTGCTTTCTACTAGGTCCACCTCTGTGAGCCTTTTAAACAACTCTTCTCTCCTTTTTATGGCTTGGTTGCACGCCTAAACGATGTTGGTCAAGTTCTTTATTTTCTCTTTCTAGTAGGCATTCAACTACTTGATTTGACTTGGAGAGGGAAGGTCCTCCTCTCTTCTCTTTAGCTCTAACATGTTGGAAACTTTAATACTAAAGAGTACCACGACATCAAGGTAGAAACCTTCTTTCTATTTAGATCGACCTGTAGATACTCATGGAAGGAATGTGCCCTCGAGCCAAAAGAAATCATATTCTTTTAAATTTTCCAAGCTTCAGTAATCAATGTCAATCTTTTCTTGATATTTTTCTCCACAGATCTCGTGGCTTATGTGAGTAAGGTTGAGGATCTTTTCAATTTTGATGCGGGCGTGGTGGGTCTGACAATTGCCAAAGGGCTGGAAATAAGAAGAAGAGGCATCAAGGCCTCTTCTAGTTCCTTAATCCTTTCCTTTAACTTTATATTTTCCGCTTCAAGACCACCAATGGAATCATCCAATGCATCGCCAGTTGCTTTATGGATTCTAGAAATTTGGAAAGGCCGCATATTTATTAGGTTAACCTCTAAATGAGATTTCCCCTTTTTATTCTTCACATCACTCTTCTCAATAATTAATTTCTCATATTCGCTATCAAACACAACGCTCTGAAACACAAATGATTCTTCTTCATCAAAGATCTCATTCTCAACAATTTCCAACGACTGATTCTGGTGGACCGTGCTTCCTCGTTGATCAATGTTAGGAAACATTTTCTCAATGTTAGCCTTGAGCTCCATATATTCAAGGGAGAAGATATTGATGTCACTTTCGATGTGATTCTCTTCTTCCTCTTGTAAAATATTGTTCCTCTTCTTCCTTAGAGGGAGTTTATGTGAGCTTTCAATTTTTCCTGGAGGGGGGTTCTTGTCTCCTCCTTCACCTGAACTATTGTTGCTTATTTTTTTAGATGGGTGGGCTAGTGGAGCATTGCTCCGAGGTATTGTATTCTTAGGAGTAATAGTTGGGGACTAGGCACTCTTTTCATTGGGACCCTTTCCTCTCTATTTGTAAAATTCATTAGTACTGAGTACCGTCTCTAAGTCGCCAACAGTGTGGGTAAGGTTTCCCAGGTGATTATCTTCTTCTTCTCCTAGAAAAATGTGGATAAATGAATTTCTAAAACCCACTTTTAACATATGTTCCACAAAGATTCTGTTAGGGTCAAACCTCTAATATTTTCATCATACTTGAGATTCAAGTTGTGGAAGTGGTTTGCAAATTCATCAATTTTGTTCATACTTCTGAATACAAAATCCCCAATCTTACAAGGCAAAGGTATGAATTTCTTTTTTCTTTTTTCATGAAATAATTGCAGCCATAAATTATATTTCCTTGCAACTTCTGTAACAAACATTGTGTCAGATATATGGCATGGAAGAAATGAAGGATTTTCCTTCGAACCGAAAATCCTGATGACATTGTAATTTTCCATTTGCTCTAAAGTCCCCCTTTTATCCAAGAATTCACTAGCCTGAGTGGATATTCTTGGGGTATCTTTTCCAAACATAAATCCTTTAAGAGCCGAGAAAAATTCGTTGAAAACTTCATAAAAATGCAAGGAAGCTTTGTGCCTCCATAACGCTTGGTACCAAAAGGTCACAGGGTCAAATTCACAATTCACCTTCTTGCATATAGACAACTTAGGAAATTGACAACAATGCGCTATCGCAAAAACCAAATAAAAAGCCATAAATAATTTCTTATCCTTTTATACTGAGATAATTGGGAAGATATTTCAATGGAAATCAACTTTACCCAAACAAAAATGGCCTGCTCCTTGACAATAAAATATAAAATATAAAGAATCATGTGGGAAATTCTGGCAGTATTTTCTTGGCCTGTGACTCTGGTAAATAACCAGGTAATTTCTTGAAATGGGTTTTTGAATAGGTTGACCAACAATATCGTAATATATTCAGGAATGGTCACAGGATTCTCTAAGAATTCAAGTAAGGGATCCAGGTCGTTGTCATGTTTTTTCAAGAAGTCCCTGCAATATTCACCATTGGAGATGAGTGTTGGCTCTAGGAGTTTCAACATTTTACGGAACACTTCAGGCGAAAGAGAGACGAGAGAATGGTCTTGGAGTTGAATTATCCTCTAACTCAGTATATACTTCTCAGTGCACCATGCAACCAGTTCCTTGCAGTCAAAAAATTCAGGAACACAGCCCGCACGAGCAATTATGGACGTCCAAATTACTTCCTTATGAGAAGAAGGGGATGAATAATAAGAATATGCTCTAGACCACTGAAATTTTTTATCCTCTCGTTAAAAAATGTTCAAAGTATTTCCGCAAAACTGTTGTCGAGTTGTTGCTGCCATAAGTTGACGAGATCATTCTTTTGATCCGGATAATATTTGAAATGAGCGCTTGAGAGATATAATATAATCTTCTACAAATCGTGCTTTAATGTGGTTTAATAAGAAATCTCCTCGAGCCCTTCTCTTATTAATGACAATATTTACGAGACATGCATGATGATTTATTAACATTAAAACATACTAAATGTGCATTGGGAAAAGCGTGAAGGTGGTGGGGATGGATGAGAGAGAATAACATTTGGGACTTTTGTGAATCCGCCCACCTGGGAACTCGCAAACCCCCGTTGCAAAAGGTTGAGAATTGGCTAAGTGTTGTAACACGACTGGTAGGAATCAATATAGGAGAGATTAGATACTTAGGAGCTTGGGGATTCCAATGGTAAAAATGTAGATCGTGAACCGTTTGGGTACAAAATGTATGTCACAAAACAAGGGATACGAAAGCTTGAAACCCGCCAACGCGGGAAACCGTGACTGCATAAACGGCTAAGTACGGGATAATGTGGTGGTTGGTCGGACTCATGATGTGAGAGTGTGGATGGAGATGAGGATATGCAAGTCTGCCAACCTGTGAACTCACCATTTTGGAAAAATGACTAAGAATAGTAATTAGAAAAGGAGAATAAAAGGGAAAAAAGAAAAGGGGAGGGAAATCTTGAAAGCAAGAATTGATCTCAACAACTGGCTCCAACTTTGGGATGATAACCCCCTGTGGGTTGTCAAGAATCCAAATCCTTTCATGACTAGGTGCTCCCACCTATTGGGCTATGGAATCAGAGTAAGAATATACAAACTAAAAAAAAATATGTACAATGAAAATGAAAAAGTCTTAGGAGAAAAAACCTTTCAAATGTTTCCCATTGACAACCAGCATTAATATTTTACCCTTCATGTATTGGAGCATATAGGAGTTAAAATATAAGAACTTATCGACGACGTATGGTCTGATCCAGAGCGCTTTGAACTTTGTATGCATGGATGGTTTCTCCTTGGCCTTGTTCCAAAGTAACACAAGCTCCCCCTTCTGGAAATTCTTTACAATAGTGCTCTGATCCAAATATATTTTGATGCTTTGTTGCCTCTGAGAAGTTTGTTTCAGTACTTTGCTTTGTTCTTCTTCCAACATCAACAATCGATTGATTCTCCTATGGATGGGTGAACTGTCTTCTCTATCTTCAGTATTGACCAAATAAGTCAACGCATTGAGCTCGAGGCTAATCGACATTTTCGCTTCTTTCCCATAAACCAATATATATGGATACATCCCAGTGATATCCTTCAGAGTCGTTCTACTTTCCCATAATGCATCCATCAACTTTAGATTCCAATTCCTTTGGTTCATGTCGATGGTTTTCTTCAGTATCTGAACAAGTGTTTTTTTGTGGATTCAACAAGGCCATTACCTTATGGATAATAATTCGAGGATTGACCCATGATGATTCCTTATTCTCCGCAAAACTATGTAAACTTTGACCTGATGAAAATCGAGCCATTGTATGTGATAAATTTCTATGGGACACCAAATCTCGACAAAATATTGTCTTTGAGGAATTTAATTAGCTCTTCAACATCTGCCTTCTTTAATGCCACAGCTTCCGGCCATTTCATGAAATAATTTATAGCCGCGAGAATGTACACATGCCCCTTGCTAGACTTTAGATTAATTGGCCCCACAACATCGAGTCCCCATTGGGAGAATGGTTGTTCTACAATTCTAGGTTGTAAAGGCATCGCGGATCTCTTCATTTTTCCTGAAAACTACTGGCATGACACACATGTCCTTATTGTGGCATACGAGTCTCTAAAAATTGATGGCCAATAAATATTGCTCTTATTATCTTGTGGGCAGTTGCAGTAGGTGCAAAGTGTCCACCACATATTCCCTCATGGAATTCTCTTATTATTTCTTGGGCTTGATTTTCATCAACGCATTTCAGTAGTATACCATCATAATTTCTGCTGAACAGAATCTTAGCAATCAATACATATCGATTCTCCTTCATCTTCAATGTTCTTCGCTCCTTGGGGCTCATGGTGACAGGAAATTGCCAGACCTTAAGTAGAATATAATATCTCCATACCATTCTAAATCAGCTAATGGTTCCTCGAATGAAATTGAAATCATTCCATCAACCGAATCTCCATTTTCAATGAGCTTACATAAACCTTTTCCTTTGATATATTTTAAAGGTTTAATCTCGATATCATATTCTAGTATCTTTTCCAACCAACTAGCCAAATTTCCTTCTCTCAATTGTTGATTTAGGAGCATCTTCATTGGTTATGAGGGAACATAAGCAATAACATGGGAGTTCAATATGTATGTATGAAAGTGCGCCACTGCTTTTACAAGAGATAAATCTTTCTTCCCCAATTCTGAATACCTCATCTCATATTCATGTAGGGTTTTGCTCATGAAACTTATTGGGAGTTCTTATCCTTTGATATTCTTTTGAGTAAGAATGGATGCAACAATTGTCTCTGTAGCAAATGAATAGATGATGAAATCCCTTTGAAAGTCTGGACTAATGAGGACTGGAGCAGTGGTGATTTTTGCTTTTATATTATTGAATGCCGCTTGAGTATCGATTGTCCATTCGAACCTCTACTCCTTTTTCGACAACAAATTGATCAAATTCAAGATACTTGCATAGTCAGGAACAAATATTCACACAAAATTGATCTTGCCGAAAAATGATTGGACTCCCTTCTTGGATATCGAGGGTTTGAGCTCGTTTAATTCTTTAATTCTTTCTGGATCTATGTAAATCCCTTCCTTGCATACAATATGGCCCAACAGTTTTCCTTGAGTCAGAGTGAACAAGCATTTCTTTGGATTCAAAGAGACACCATATAATATACATCTTTCAAAAACCTTTCTCAAATTATGGATATGATTATCCCTTTTCTTTGAATGCACCATCAAGTCATCTTGATAGTCTGCCATAAATTTTCCTATCAACCCGTTGAATGCATGATCCATGGCCCTCTCGAATGTGGCTCCAACATTCTTCAAACCAAAGGGAATTCTAGCATATGCATATGTCTCCAAAGGTGTGATAAATGTTGTCTTTGCCCTGGATTCCTCAGCCACCAAGACATGGTTATATCCATAAAAACCATCATGTTGTGTACGTGTTATATTATTTTCATGTGTGTGTGTGTGGGTGCGTCAAATTTGACAATTGTGTCCGACGATCCCAACTTCATTTGTTCTTTGTGNCCCCCCCCTAGTTACATGCAATGTTCGGCTCGGGGCGGTAGTCCGGAGCCAACAGGGTTTGGGGCAACGCCCCAAAATTGTTTTTTGGCAGTTTTTGCTATTTTAGTGGATTTTTCTATTTTTAGCGGTTTTCTAAATTAATCATGAATTAAGGGATTAGGGTTTGGGTAGCTACAAAATACCTAAAATATTGTATATATTGTATGGTGAATGGTGAAATTAATACAATGAAGAGTTGAAAGGTGCGACACCAAGGAAGGCTAGTTTTCTCTCGGTTAAGGGTTTCCAACGTAAATATTTGTGTACTATGTGTATGAGCCATTAATTAATTTATCTTTTTCTTAAGAATCTATATGCATTGCTTTACTTCACAGGTTTAAAAATTACACATCCAACATGGACATGTAGGCCGATCTAGTAACTTGTTGGAGAAGGAACTCCATATTAGGTAAAGAAAAGTTATCCTTTATGCTCGCTTTGTTAAGTTCTATGAAGTTAACACACATCCAGATTTCCTTGGTCTTTTTTCTTACAATCACAGGATTTGAAAGCCAGTCTGATTATCTAATGGGATAAATTATTCCTTCCTTCTTCAATTTCTCCAATTCAATCTTTACCAGAGGTTTCAGCTTGGGATTCATCATCCTTATTTTTTTCTTCACTGGCTTTGCTCCTTCCCTCAAAGGAATGATATGTTGGAATATATTTTTATCAACTTCCTCAGTGGTGCAATCAACTCCCAAGTTGACATATTTCAGGGAACTGTCAGTTCCAATATTGACATTTCTCGTTTCTTGCACTTGCTCCAGAGTTTCGTTATGCTCTATGTATAGGATAGCATAGTTTCCAATCTCGGCATATATATAATCCTCCATCAATTCATTGTCCTTATTTTTTAAGGAGAATGATTTTCTAGGTTCACAGGGCACTTTAATCATTGCTTCTTCTTTGCCTGGCAGCATCATACAAATTTCATCATTCATTATATATACTCTGATCATAGATGTCCAGTCTCTTCCCAACACAACTCCATATGTCAGAGGAAGGTCTACCAAAATAATATTGAAAATTGTAATGATATGGAGGGTTGTTGTAATCCAAGCATAAAAGTCCTTGATTTCTCCATAAGCTGGCACTTTTCTAGAATCAATTGCATATATACTTTCACTGGTTCCATAGTACTTGGTGCAACTCATGCCCAATGCCTCCATGACCACCAATGGCATGATATTATTCGTTGTGCCAGTGTCAACTAAACATTTATGTAGTGAAACATCATGATTTTCAATAGAAATGTAAAAGGGAGGAATTTTATCTCTCATCTTGGCAGTTGATTGGCTAGATATTTGTTTTGGAATGGTAACAATAGCTTCTTCTCTTTCAGATGGATCGTCCAACAACTTCAAAATGTTTTATCTTTGTTGGGGAATATTTACCACTAACGTAAAGGGTAGGGTTATCCTTAATTTACTCAAATACTATACAACATTATATGTCATTTGAGTGGAGTTTGACGTCATGTGTT
Source organism: Picea mariana (assembly GCA_032191745.1). NCBI lineage: Eukaryota > Viridiplantae > Streptophyta > Pinopsida > Pinales > Pinaceae > Picea > Picea mariana. The sequence goes on from JASDQU010373612.1 coordinate 125,112, forward strand.
GCCTTTTACTTCCAACGTTGCCTGTCACTTTCTCATTTGTTTTTGTTTTTTTTGTTTTTTTTTGGTTCTCTTTATCAAAATCGCCTTTATTTTTTGGTTTATTTACAAATCCTCTTGTTTGAGCAATGTTTTCTTGTGATTTGGGATCATTGTTTCCTTCCTCAAACATATACATGGATGTCTCACATCCTTCCATCCGCACAGTTTCAGAGCTTTCATCAGGTGAGTAATAATTCTCTTGCTCAATTAATTGCTCGTCATAGACATCATCTAGAACAACCACATTTGGAGTAGGTTTTCTAGGAACACTTGGTCTTTGTGGATTATCCGTGTTTTCAAACCTCACTTTGTTTTCTTGGGGAGGGTTCCTCCTTTGCTTTGGGATTGGAATTCTTGGCTTTGGAATGTAATTATCTCCCCTTCTTAGTCTGGTTATCTTGTTCTACATTTGTTTGATGGTTCTATTCATCTATGCAATTTTGATTCTTTGCTTAGTTTCATGTGCCGCCACAGGGTCAACCTTTATATCGGGTATGGTTCCCTTGAAAAATCCTCCTCCCATCGTTTGGTTTTGAGGCGGTCGAGGCTTGAATTCTTCGTTCTTTATTAAACTGGAAGCTCCTTGATTATCAATACTTAATCCTCCCAGCTTCCTTTGTACTATTCCCAGTTTAATGTTGGGGTCAGCACCCGTTTCAATCATAATTTCTTCCATCTTAGTGGCTTTAGTCATTGCCTCCTCCAAAGTATCCATTTGGGATGTTCTAATAACATATTTTACATTTGGTGGCTTTGCATTCTTATAACATCCGAGAATGACTGGGTCATTTGGTATTTTATCTTCTAGAATCCTACTCAAGGTTTTATTGAACCTGAGATTAAAATCTCGTATCCTTTCATTCTTCCTCAAACCAATCTGGGTGAAATCGGTGAGAAGGGTATGGTAAGAAATTGGAGGGGAAAACATAGTTAGGAACATAGCTTCGAGGTCATTAAATGAGAAGATTGATCTATTGGGAAATGCTGTATACCATTCATATGCTTTTCCTAATAAGGTTTTCATAAACAACCTTACCATGACATCATCATACTCAACACGATGAAAATCACAAACATCAAGAAATAAGTGTAGATGCTTCTTTTCATCGATTGCTCTGTCTCCATAAAATTCCTTTAAGTTTCCCTTAGGGAGAACATGGAGATCATATTGCTCACCTATAATATTTAGAGGGGAATCTCTTACCCTCCTTCAATTTTCAAATCCTAGGTTTCCTTGATTTCTTGCGACATCTCTTCCACCTCCTTGTCTCTCCTCATGATGCTCGTCTCGAGGTTGTTCATTTATTTTTTCCATGTTTGGAGAGATTCCAGGGATATGATTTTCACTTCTAGGAATAAAGAGTTGTTTGCTCTTTCTTCTAGTAATGGGTCCCTTGCATTCATCTAACTTCAATCCCGACCTTGTTCTTGTGCTACTCTAGCTAGCTTTTGATTTCTTCTATCTTGTCGTTCCTCCTTCTTCTATCTTCGGAGGATTTCTCTTTCCTATTCTTGGACTAATATCTGCCAGGATATTTATAACTCTTCTCAGGTCTCGTTTGTTGTTATTACCATATAGTACTACCGATGTAAAATGTTTCATTGATTATTCAATCCAATTTCCAAACGAGGCTTATTACCCTTGGGAAAAGTCATATATTCTTTAAAAAATGCTAAACCATGTTCAAAATTTTAGTTCAGTTCCCCAGTATGGTCGCAAAAAATTTTGACACTTGAATTTGTTAGGACCGAAATGACAACCTCACGAGGATGTAAATCCCCTTGCGTTTTTATAGAGGTGGTAATCCTCTTTTAGATTTTCTTGAGATTTTCAAATATTCAAAATGTGGGACTTGATAGAAGTTCATTGTAGTAATTCAAAGAAATAAAAATATTACAATAAAATAAAAGGAAAATGTTTTTGTTTTATTTTTTAAGAAAGTTCCTCAGAAAGGACTAGGAATCACACATTTAAAGCAAATAAGCAAAATTTCCTCACATCCATCATAGTTTAGGATAAAGATTTCTGATCACATAAAATAAAAAAGAAGATGATCTGCATGCATAAGATAACTTTAACAAAGTGAACACATGGGTAGCTCAAATAAATATAATGATAGATCAACCTCAAATAATTTATATTATGAAAACAGGGTTACAAAGCACAATCGAGATTGTTCCCAAAGTAGTTCTCTTGAAATTTCCAAAAAATATATAGTCTGTTACATATTCTTGAAATTGTAAATGTGTTTGTCTTAAAGACTGGGATTGGGGATCTCGTAGACCATAAAGCAAGTAAATACAAGAAACAAGATTTTATAAGGAAGGTGATGGGCATTAAAAGGGTTAGCAAGACCTAGTAATAATAAAAAAGGAGTTATCAGTCTTCGATTAAACCTTTATAGTGAAAGAGGTGGAATAATTGGATGAAAGACTTGATAAAGAAAAGAAGGATGTGATCATCATAAACTTACTATGATGGTATCTCGTCTGTTCATTTTCTAGATGATGTCATTTAGTTGTTTTCATCAACGGTTACAGGAACTGTATCCACTGCTTCTTGCCCTTCATTTGTCAGTTTATCGATAGCTTTCTTGAACCATTCCCCGATGTAACTTTTCATAGGTGCCACTTTGATTTCATGCTGGATTTTAATGTTGAACAGATCACCCTCCAAGTCTCAAAGATCAAGGGAAACACCATGTAATGCTTCTTCAATATCCTGATTTTTTACGAAGTAATCCACTAGCTAGTTATCTATGGTGTCCTCATCATATTCAATTATACCATAGAATTTTTCAATTTACAATCCTTTAAAAATCTCAAATTGCACATCGAATTGTTGTTTTGTTAGGAACAACGAGTTGAGAATCAACTTGGGATATTGGACTTTGTTAGTGATTCCGGCTAGGTCCACCTCCGTGAGCCTTTTGAACATATCTTCTCTCCTTGTTATGGCTTGGATGCAAGCCTAAACGATGTTGTTCAAGTTCTTTATTTTCTCTTTCCAGCAGGCATTCAACTGCTTGATCTGACTTGAAGAGGGAAGGTCCTCCTCTCTTCTCTTTATCTTTGACATGTTGGAAACTTTAATACCAAAGTGTACCATGACATCAAGGTAGAAACCTTCTTCCTTTTTTAGGTCGGCCTGTAGATACTCATGGAAGGCATGTGCCCTCGAACCAAAAGAAATCATATTCTTTGAAATTTCTCAAGCTTCTCTAATCAATGCCATTATTTTCTTGATAGTTTTCTCCATATAGCTCCTGGATGATGTGAGTAAGCTTGAGGATCCTTTCAATTTGGCTACGAGAGAGGTGGGTCTGACAATTGCCAAAGGGTTGGAAAGGAGTGGAAGAGGCATCAAGGTCCCTTTCAGTTCCTTAATCCTTTCCTTTAACTTTATATTTTTTTCTTCGAGACCACCAATGGAATCGTCCAATGCATCACCAGTTGCTTTATGGATTCTGGAAATTTGGCAAGGCCGCATACTTCTTAGGTTAACCTCTAAACAAGATTTCCCCTTTTTATTCTTCACATCACTCTTCTCAATAATTGATTTCTTAAATTCGTTGTCAAAGACAACACTCTGAAACACAAATGATTCTTCTTCGTCAAAGATCTCATTCTCAACAATTTCCAAGACTGATTTTGGTGGGTCACGCCTCCTAGTTGATCAATGTTAGGAAACATTTTCTCAATGTCAGCCTCGAGCTCCATATCTTCAAGGGAGAAGCTATTGATCTCACTTTCGACGTGATTCTCTTCTTCCTATTTTACAATATTCTTCCTCTTCTTCCTCGGAGGGAGTTTATGTGAGCTTTCAATTTTTCCTAGAGAGGGGTCCTTGTCTCTGCTAACAGGTAAATCGATAATGCAAACATGAACTAATCCCCCTAGATCCACCTGTATCTAGAAAAAAACAAGACAGAACAATACGCTTTCCCTAGATTACGATCATTGAATTTAATTACAAAAAGAGGTACAAATAACATACCTTATGAATCACTTCCTTATGTCTTTGTTGATCCTGCTTTGCTCCAATTCTCCTGTGAAATAAGATCTGTAATAACACAAATCAACTAACTTGAAAGTAGCAATAATGAAATTCAATGACAACCTAAACATGCGATCAAGGAGTCATGTAATAAAATATCGATCATTTTATGGGAAAGAGACATGCCACCATATTATATTAATGAAAGGTAGAAGATACAACCGAATCACCTTAATGTCGCAGGTTCCCTTTCAGTGGCCCTTCGTTCTGACACACACATACATTTTCTCCGATATCTGCATAAAGATTTCTCTCAAAACTTGATGGCTGAACGGAGATCTCAAGCATCACTTGAAATAGGATTCTTCACACAGACTTCAATCTATTCTCTCTTCAGTCTCTATGCTTCTTTGTGCTTGTACCTCTAACCTTTTCCATGAGAAACCTATCATTATATAGAAGAAGCTAAAGTGGTTAAAAAGATGAGGATGATCCCATCAAATCAGAGAAGTCAGTAGGATCATAACTACACGGACGCCACTTCATACTTCCAGAAGATTCCACTTCTAGAAGCTGCTAGAACTTCTTTCCTCTTTTAGTTTTAAAGCGTCACCGCGACCTGACTATATATCAACCTACGAAAATCCCGCGGACTGACTATAGTACAACATGCGGAAATTAGGGATTTTCGCACTGTGTAAAAGGAGTTGCTCACAACGACCTTCCAAAAATGCATCTTGCAAGGGTGGAAAGAGGTGGCTTTTCTCAGGCAAAATATTATATTGGGAACCTAAACACATGTTTATGTAATCATCATCAGGGTGACCAAAATAATGTGTAACAAAATGCCCCCCAAAGTATGAGACTGGAACTCAAGATAGTTGAAATACTTTGTAAAATAAACATGTATGTGTTAAGAACTAGGGGCACACCAATCAGGAACCTACAAACAATCAAGCATCTGTACAATATCATATTATGTTTGAAGTAGGCATTCCCATGTCAAGACCGTAAATGATTGAAATCATAAATGCAGATCATGTACACCAATTATGCAACATGGATCCATGTCGACAAGATTCTGCATAGCCACTGGGAATACACTGTGGATCCATGCATGAAAAACTCAAGTATGAACATAGCCATGAGGCATACAAAGTGGTTCTATGTGTCAAAACAAATCACAGATACTCCTTCACAACCTTGACCAAAAATGATGAAGTCCAGGGTCTTCAATCCATCATCTCTTAGTACGATTATAGTCACATGATTACAGATGTTGAAGTCAAACGTGAATAGAAACTACTTGATTACCAATCATTAATGAAAATTGTTAACAAGTGCGAGGGAAATCACCATTGATGTCAATGACTCCCAAGGTACCCCAGTACAATCCAACAAGTGTGAATGAATGAGTTGTAGTCGAACACTTGACAGAATCTCTCGATCATGGATCAATGATGTAGATCCACTATCGAAAGCGAAGAACCTGCCATTGAGGCATGCAGACTCTAAGGTACTAAATAATTTCTAAGCCTTTTTACTGGATAATGAGCTGAAGTCAACAGGAAAAAGGCTCGTCACAGGAGGTCCTTGATGTATCCCCCATCAATGACACGAAATAAGTAACAAATTTAGGGTAGAGAAAAATACATATGTGACTTGGGACTGACACAGGGAAGGCCGACATGGTAATAATGGACAATTATAGATGGCTAACTTGAAAGAAGGTTTCAGTTGAACTTATCTTGAACATATGAATGACACGACAATGATATTGGTAGTATTGACTCAAAGACGACCCGAGATATGAACTTGCAGAAGGTCAGACAAGAGACAAACGGATTACCCAACCTAGATTCAAATGATGAAGAGGGGTGTCATGTTCAAGAGCGACACTTACTACCATTAATACAAATGCAAAGACACATTCATTTCCCAAATTCCCCCCCACCATTTCTGGCGAGTACCTCTTTATTTTTACGCAAGCTTGAGGAGGATAACATATGCTTATCAATTTAAGCTCATCTTTCAGACAAGTCCCTCAAAGTACATTTAACGAACCCTAAGAAGGAGTAGTTCGGTCGCATATGGGTCTTTCGATGTTTGTTTTAATGAGTCCAAAGATAGAAAACTCGAAGGTTTTTCATGATTACAGAGTCTGGAAAAACACTTAAAAGATAACTCTCTCAGTTCCTTTTTCGTAGAATAGTTCGACAGGACCGAAAAAGTGATAAACTATCGCCCACCAAACGTTTTCTTCAAATACTTTTACGAGCGTAAAAAGAACAAGGTCGCTTGACAATCTTTTCATTTTTAAGAAGCATGAAAAGAGCTTAAAGTATCCTCCATAGGTTTCGTTATTTTTTTGTTACCATGACAAGTACGAAAAGACGACAAAAGTATACTTGGTTACGTTCTCATTGGTTTTCGAGCTCGAGAACGAACAAAGATTGTGCTCAAGGTTTTTCTAAAAAACCTTAAAAAGTAGTTGTACATGCGACAAAAATAGAATAAATCACAAAAATTGTCCATAATTCGTTGTCCAAAGTCCTAAATTTCTTCTTGCAAGGAACAAAACACTTACAAGACCTTTAGAGTGAATGGGTTTTTGACCAAAATGTATTTATATAAAACAAAATATTAGAAAAAATGATAAAAGAGTAATAAATAGAAGCAAAAAATCTTTTTCACCATTTTATTTTCACTTGGTCAAAAACTTACCAAAAACCCTTGTTTTTTACCTCAACTTTGGCGACGGATTGCGAAGGCTACAGGGGATCATTCCACGAACGGATTGCGTAAAATAGGTAAGCATCTCATCTTCTATCTTTTGAACGGATTAATTTTTGTTTTTTATGGTAAAAAACCAAGATTTTTTGTTGATTTGGGACTGCTAGTCGTGTGTTGGGGCCACCGCGAGTGGCCTATAACAGGCCCTGCAGATGCGTTAAGGTGCACTTGCAGAAATTCCGCATTGTATTTGAAGTTTGGTCGCGGCGGCCGGAAAACTAAAAAGAAAAGTGAACGTTGACTCAATAAAAATCCCAAAAAATGTTGAAAAGGTGCGCTAAAGATCTTCTTTGTTTCCCATGCAAGTGTTTACTTGAAAAGATGTTGGAATGGAGAGAGCGTGAGCACGAAGAAGATGATATTATGGATTTAAATGATCCAGGGACCGTGAATGCACTCTGGCAATGTGGCCTATTAAAATTCTTCAAAGTTCGGGGCATGAGAGCCCAACATAGATTACTAGAATATATGGTTCATATGTGGGATTCTGAACAACAAGTGTTCCACGTGGGTGTTCATGTCCTCTCTTTGGATATTGAGGATATTTATTTCTTGACAGGGTTGTCAGGTCGTGGGGCACACGTGAATTTGATGGGTGGTTGAGGTGGTGGATTGCCCATGAGTGAGTACATTCGTGAGTATTGTGAACCTGATGCTGAAAGACGTAAAGGAAAAGTAGCAATTCGAGGTGTGAGAGATTTGACCCTCAGGACCATCTTGTTTACTGTTGCACGGAGGGTAGGGAGTGCTTTTCCACACATGGCACTCCAAAGTTACTTCCAATATGCGATTGAATGCTTGGAGCCTTGAGTATTCAATTGGTGTGACGGTCTATTACGTAGCATGAAAACTCAACTCACGAAAAGCAAGAATGAGGACCTCAAATAGTTCGGTTATGGGTCTATTTTAGTATCTTTCTTCCTCGAAAGAGTTCCACACCTACGCCTGTAGGTGGAATGGGGAATACCAACCCCGAGAGACCCATGAATGAAAAGATGGTGTGATCTGATGACACAGCATGTGGCGGGCCGGATTGTGAAGTATGATGATGCATTCTTCAATTGGTTGGGACCGCAAATCCTGATGATTGATGATTATGCTTATGCCAGTCTAGAATTTCGGGGTGATCTAGATTTGGTTCTCCCTGAGGGATCTCAGTGGGGAAATATAGGTAAGAAAGGCATTTGTGTTTTTACTATGTTTTTATGAGTTTTTTTATTTTTTTAAATATTTAATGTTTTTGTGTTTCCAATCGAAAGACTAATAAAAAAAAATCGATCATGCAAATGTAGGGCCACATCAACCCCCGGGGCCTTCTCCTATTCAGAGGCGAGGAGAGACACACGTAGTGGTTGAATGGGATGCCGAGGATTATGATGCGATAGAGCAGAACTTGGAAGGCTTGACGACAAACATCCCTAATATATCCATCGAGGAAATATTGAGGCATTATCACTGCCATACTGTAGGCGTATCTAGCTCTCTTAGTCAGTTACTACGTAGAGTAGCGAGAGCAGTAGTATGCTATCGCGAGAGGCATCCATGATACCATTTTGTAGGGGCCATGGGCTTATATTTTGATATTTTGATTTCAAATGAAGACTCTTTTTGTAAACATTATGTCATTATATATATATATATATATATACATGAGGCTTTTACCGGTTTTACTCTGTCTTTTGTACAATATGTGAAATGTGATTGGAATTACAAATGTCTCAAATGTTTGTCTAATACATAATTAACTAGGGCATCAGTTAATGTATTTAGACATCTAGGAATATGTTGATATTCAATGTAATCGAAATGATGTTCCAAGAGGCGGATTCATAAATATACCTGTAATAGAGTCCTGCTTCGGATAGTATAGACATTGTTTAGCTGTAGAACTACTAGCTGCGAATCAAGTTGTATAATGAAACAACGAATCCCAAGTGAAATAGCACTAGTCAATAATTTGATGATCGCGCTATACTCTACGATATTATTGGTCGCTCGACCGAAAAAAACACCTTGCAGACAAATAAGTTTGTTTGAGGGTGCATAGATTGCCCAAGCAACAGAAGCTAAATTATGGGTACTATGGCTAGCACCATCGGCGAAGCCAATATAAGGTAGAAAAAACACAGACATCTAGAGACCAAACACAATGAAGGGTAAGTTGTTAGGGGTAAAAGTCAAAAAACAGAAACACACTAAAGTAACACACAAGAGTATGATACAATAAAAATACAAGTGCTTATGCAGAGATAGGCTAAGCGTAGTACTTCTTCAAGTAAAGACCATTTCTGGATTCACTCAAAGGAATGTCATTGTAATCTACTAACTCGTAGGCTCCCTTCTCCAACACTCTATTAACAATATAAAGGCCTCGCCACATAGCCTCAAATTTTTCAACTCCTAGCAAATCACCATTTTGTTCATAGAGGAGAACTAGATCACCTTCAGAAAACACGCGTGGCCCTACATGTTTGCCGTATTGGGATTTTATGCGTTTCTTTTGGGTTTCAATAACTAGGGTGGCATCGCGGTGGGTTTCATCCAATTGTGTAAGATACAACAGATGTTCCTCCTCAACAGAGGTGTTTGGGAGAATTTGGACGGCTAGTTTTAACGATGGAATTTCACATTCAATCAATAGAACAACTTCCAAACCATACACTAATTGGAAGGGTGTAAACCCCATGGCTGACTTCACGGATTCCCGATAGGCCCACAATGCCGAGAACAACATCGTGTGCCAACTTGTTTTGTGAATTATGATAATCCATCAAAGCATGGTAATAAGTACTTTGTTTATTGCTTTGACCTGGCCATTGGCCTGTGGATAGTAGGGGTTCGAATTTTCATGTCGAAGACCCAACTTTCCGGTAAGCTCAGACATCATAAAGTTTCGAAAGTGGCTACCATGATCGGTGACGATAGCCTGTGGGATTCCAAATCGTGTAATAATGTGATTGAAGATGAATAGGGTTGTAGTTTTTCCCGTATTGTCGAATGTAAGCATCGCCTCAGCCCACTTTGTAAAATAATCTACGGCTACAATAATGTACCCATGCCCCCCATCCAAGTGAGGGTGACATGTCATGAAATGGATGCCCCATTTAGCGAAGGGTCCAACGGAAACTACAGGATGTAAGGGAGCGGGGTGAGATCTTATTTTGTTGTTGTATGTTTGGCAAGCGTAGTATTTTTGGACGACAATAATACAATCTTTCAAAAGAGAAGGCCAAAAATACCCAGCTCGTAAGATATTTTGGGCAGTAGCATACCCAGACATGTGACCACCACATGCTCCAGAATGGCAGTCATTCATAGCTTTCTCGGCCTCATCATAAGTGAGACATCGACGAAAAATGAAGTCAACTCCATGGCGATAAAGAGTATCATCGAGGATGATATACTGACGGGCTTGGTAATGTATGCGACAACGGTCAGTACTAGGTAAATCGGGCTGGAAAGTTTGAGTCTGGAGATATATAATGATATCTCCATACCAAAGGTCATCGGAACTGATTAGAAAAAGGGATTCATCGGGTAATTAATCATCTTCTACATTTTTCGTCTTAGAATAGGGAAGGTCGCATATCAATTCGACAAACACCAAGGATTTCTTAGACTTAGCACATTCAAACTCTAAGTCAAACTCCTAGGAGCATCACAATCCATTTGGAGTATTTTCCCCCTAGAAACTGGCGTGTAAGAATGTGTTGCATAGGGTTGCAATCGGAAATCATGGTGGTCTTGCGTAAAAGGATATAGTGTCGGAAATGTTGGACAGCTTGAACAGCTTCCAAGGCCAGTTTTTCAACATGTAAATACTTGATATGATGGCTTTGGTAGTTGTGAGACTTCGACTCAAATAATAAATGACATGTTCGTCGTGAGGATCGCCCTCTTGGACCAAAACCATGGCGATGGTCGAATCCAAAGCAATGAAATAAAGGAAATAATCTCGACTATAATTGGGCGGGAAAAGTAGTGGGGTGCGGGTTAAAGTCAATTTCAAAGCGTCAAAGGCTTTGTTGGCAGTGATGTCCCATACGAATTCAGAGCCTTTCTTTAAAAGTCGAGTAAATCCGAGCGTTAACTTAGTGTAGTTCGGGATAAAACGACATAGAAATTTTGCCTTCCCTTGCAAACTTTGTAGCTGGCGAAATGAAGAAGGGGGAGGGAGATTGAGAATGGCCTCAACCTTCAAAGGATCTACCCTGATCCCTTGACATGACACAATAAAGCCTAAAAGTCGGTCGGAATCCACACAAAAAACACATTTGTGTGGGTTTAATCGTATACGATAGAACCGACAACAAAAGAAAATAGCTTGGAGGTGTGTCGGATGATCAGTGCAGCGCATTGAATGGGACGACAGGTCATCTAGATATGGTTGGACAATGTGCTTTATATCATGAAAGGCCTAAGACATGGCACGTTGAAAAGTCGCACCGACGTTCTTTAAACAAAAGGGTAATTTCTGGTAGGCGAAAGTACCCCAAGGACAGATAAAACCGGTTTTATGTTGATCCACAGGCACGATGTTAATTTGATTATATCTGGAGAAACCATCCATCAAAGAGAAGATTTCACTCCCGACACAATCGTCAACAATCTGGTCGACGAAGGGGGTGGGAAAGTTGTCTTTAGGACAGGCTTTATTAATGTCCCTATAATCAATGCAGACACGGATCGTACCTTGTTTCTTATTAACCGGAATGAGATTGGATACCCAATCAGTTAAAGCCACAGAATAAATAAAACCAGCTTGAAGAAGTTTTTCAA
>JASDQU010373614.1:2922-21502 GCA_032191745.1 Picea mariana
AAACTTATGGGGTTTTTTTTTTTTTTTCCAGGGGCCTTCTTCTAAGCAAGACTAATCATATAAAACCTGTTAAAAGAACTAAGAGAGTTAGGATTAGCCTGTACATACTTTTTTTTCAGTAGGATCCCGAGGAGCCATGAGGACTTGCCCCTTTTCTAAATATTTTTTGTTAGTTTTCAGAGGTAAAGTGTGACCCCTCCTTCCTCTGTGGAGGCCATGGGGAGGCATCTGGAGTCAAGGGGAATAATACCAAATATTTGAACAGGGTGAAAAAGGGGTTTAGGATTCCATAAACTTGGTTGTCATTATGCAAACCCGACTCTTGAAACATGTTCTCTGAGTTCACTTTATTTCTTTTGTTTTCGTTTATTTTAATTTTATCCAGATGATCACTTTTATGATTTTATTTTGAAAAACTGTTGTTTTGATAATTCATCTAGTGAGTATCTTTATACATATAAGACCATTGTTGCACCAGGTGATATTATTTGGAAATCTAAATAATTTAGAGACGCATACCTTTGATTCGCCATTTCTCCCTCATCTAAGTAAATTATTCATTTATCACATGTTTTGGGATAACCAATATTTCTGATATACGACCACTTGTTTGTATCCTTCGTAATGTTTGAGCTATGGATAACAATCCTACATAAAAACAACATGAAGAGTGTCAGGGTTTTATGGGTCACAGCATTCAATGTGTAAATTATTTTACATTTACTTTTCTATGAAATCACTAACCTGTTTTATTTGCGGTGGAAGTAAGACTTACCTAAAAACTATAAAAACAAAAAACACAAACCGGTATATACAATGGGATTTTGGAAATCATTTATTGCATATAGTGCTTAAGATAACGCCCGTTGATAAGGGCGTTGAGGATTTTACCGTCCAAATTTTCTAGCAGAAATGAATTCTTCCCTTCGGAGGTTGTAACTTTGAATGGTCCATACTAGATATGATTGAATTTGCTATGTTTGGCCAAGTCTTCTCTCCTATCATCCCATTTCAAAACTAAGTCACCAAGGAGAAATTCCCTATCTTTAGCCTTATGATCAAACAGGGCTTTCATGTTGTCTTGATATTTCTGAAGTTTTTCATCCACTTCAGCCACATTTTGCTGAACTTTGATCAGTTGATTTATTCTTCTTGTGACATGATTTGGTTCTTCCTTTTCATCTTTCCAAAGTTTCATTACAGGTAGAGCCAAATTTATGGGTAATACTACATCGGTTTCGTATACCATTTGAAATGGAGAAGTATCGATCGATTTCTTGGTGCCTATCTGATTTGCCCACAAGGCATATTTCAAATGCACATGCCAAGCTTTCTTATTTTCATTCAAAACCTTTTTTATTATGGTGATTAAGATTTTGTTTGATGATTCAGCTAACCCATTGCCTTGAGAATAGTACGTTGTAGAATGACCCAGCAAAATATTGTATTTTTGGAAAAATATAACCATTGTCGTAGATTTGAATGCCTGGGAATTATCTATAACTATCTTCCGGGGACAGCCAAATCTAGATAGTATATTTTCCTCCAAGAAATTTATTACCACCGAATCTGTCGCTTTCTTGGTCGGGATAACTTCTACCCATTTGATAAAATAATATGTAGCGATCAGGATCCATCTATGTTGTGTGCTGGAATGTGGATTGATTTTGCCTATAAAATCTAACCCCTGTTGTTGAAAGGGAGCTTCCATTTTAACCGAGACCAAAGGTAACGCCAGGAATTTTTGCTTGCCTAGAAATAATTGGCAGGAGTTACAAGCTCTGACTATGGCATTCACATATGTGAACAACTTAGGCCAGTAATATCTTGCTCTCATGATTTTATAGGTTGTTGCTCTCCACGCATGATGTCCTCCACACACTCCTTCGTGAAATTCACTTATAACTCTTTTTGTTTCAGATTCTACTAAAAAAACTAATATAAAACCTAGAGGGTCTTTCCAATACAATTGGCTTTATGAGATACAATACTTTACCACGTGCAATTTCAATGTCCTATTCTTAGATGGAGACATACCGTTTGTTTATTTCAGAGTCAGAAGATGAGATACTATTGCTTTATACCAACCCGAAGATGCAAACTTCTCTTCGATTATGGTTGTAGCTATCTCGTCGTCAAATTCATCGATGTCTAAATATCCTTCATGCTCTTGTAGGTTATTTATTCCAAGCGCTCTAAAATTTGATTCGGCCAGTAGCTTAGCCAAACCCTGTCCCTTTACGAGCTTTGTCGATTTTACCTCTAGATCGAATTCTTGAATTTTAGCAAGCCATTGGCCCCTCTTCCTGTCACTATCAGGATGAACCAATTTATCCTTAACAGAATTGGTGGGTACATATCCAATGATCTTGGAATGCAGTACGTAGGTTCTAAAATCTTTTAGAGATTTCACCATGGCATATGCCTGTTTTTCCATTATGTCGTACCTCAACTCTGCGTCTCTAAGGCTCTTGCTGAAAAATGATATTGGTTGCTCAAAACCCTCTTCGTTCTTCTGGAGGAGTACCGTTGCAATCGTATGTTCGGATGCAAATGAAAAGATCAAAAATTCCTTTAGATAATCAGTGCTTGTCAGTACAGGTGCTTCACCTATAATTTTCTTGATGTGTGCAAATGATGCCTTTGCTTCGGTCATCCATTTAACTTTTCTATTCTTCTTGAGCATATATGTAATCAATTTCACAATTTCAGCAAAGTTCAAGATAAATCTCCTCAAAAAAAATATTTTCTCTAAAAATGATTGGATTTATTTTACATTTCTAGGAATATTTATAGTGTCAATAGCTTCGACCCTTTTAGTATCGATTTTAATTCCGTCCCGAGATACAATATGACCCAAGATTTTACCTTCTTGCATCACAAAGTGAGATTTCTTGGGATTTAAAGACAAACCAAATTTGCGGCATTTCTCGAACATTTTCTTGAGATGGATTAGATGTTCTTCATTAGATTTCGAAAAAACGGTCAGATCATCGAGATAAATAATGACGAATTTATCTCTTTCGCCAATGAAGGCGATATCCATAGCTCGTTGGAAAGTAGCATCTGCATTCATCAAACCAAAAGGCATTTTGTCATACATAAATGTACCCCATGGGGTGGTGAATGTTGTCTTTTCTTTATCATCTTCATTAACAGCAATCTGATTGTAACCAAAAAAATCGTCGATCATTGACATTCTATTTGCTCCGACCACTTTTCCTAGAACATGATCCATTTTGGGTAGCGGATAATTGTCTTTGAGAGATGATTTATTTAAATTTCTAAAATCTACACACAATCTGATTTTTCTGCTCTTCTTCCTAACTGGGACTAGATTATCCACCCACTCAAAGTACCTGAGTGGTACAATTATTTTAGCGTCCAGGAGATTTTTTACTTCCTTTTCAACCACGGGCAATAGTATGGGATTGATTTTCCTGAGCTTCTATCTGAAATGTTTAACACCTGGCTTTAAAGGAATCTTATGTTCGATCACAGTGGTGTCATAAGTTCTCAGCTTGTCATAAGACCAAGAAAACGTGTCTTTATATTGCTCGAGTAAATCTGTGTACTTACCTTTCATGTCAAGAGGAAGATACTTTGATATTTTTACTATTCTAGGCTTTTCTTTGGTACCTATATCGCAATCTTCGAATTCTTATGGTTGAGGTTGCAGAGTAGATTTTAAGGGCATGTCATTTTGGTCAAATAGTCTTTCTAAGGGGATTAGACCTTTAGGAATTTGGTTGTTTCTTAGTACTAACATGCGATGATTCACGATCTTTTCTTGGAACTCTTGAGGATCTTCCCCTTCTTGCATAATCCAAGTATGGTCGTTCTGGTTTTCTTGGTCAATATGCATCTCGGAAAAGTCTTCCACCATTTCGAGGAACTTTTTGATCTATTCATCGTCTTCGAATACCTGTCAGTATTGTATATTTTTTGGTATGGAGGCTCTGTGCCTCATCTCTATGTGATACTTAAGTTTAAAATTTGTAGGAGGTGCAAAAGTTGAGGCTGCTTTGGCTAATGAATCAACTTGCAGATTTTCTGTACGGGGAATGTAATGAACATTAACCAATGAGAAAAAAAATTCCATTAAATCCCAGGAGCAATTTCTATAAGATCTCAATATCAGGTGTTTGGCCTAGTACTGTCGATTTACTTGTTTCACAATTAATTCTGCATCTCCATAGACTTCCAAGTTTTTTATTTTTAACTTTCTGGCAGCTTCTAATCCCAAGACCAGGGCTTCGTACTCGCATACATTATTCGTGTAGTCTATGTCCCACTATAGTTTGTAAGAGAAAAGAATGATAAACTCATCCCCAGGTGCTACAAAGAGTACTCCTGTGCCTGCTCCTTCACATGACGAAGCACCATCGAAATACATTTTCCAGATTCCAGTACTATATACACTTTCTTTTATCTTTTCTTTTTTTCTGTGAAATCTTCAACACATTCATCTATATCGTCATCAATTGATAAAATACAATTTCCAAGATCCTGATCAGTGACATAAATAGGGTAATTGCTAGGATTATGTGGATCACTTACCGTATATGCCAACTGTGTTTCTCGGTATAATCGGGTGAACTGTCCTCTGAAAATGGGAATCGTGGCATATGTCATGTCCAGCTGAAGGGATCCTCCAAGCTTAGCGGCCCAAGACCTGAATAATAGCATACCATACTTCGGAGGTATATCAGCAATAACCACGTCCATCAGAACACTTTTTATTGGGATCTGTGCAAGATTTACTACTAAGTCTTTGATCATTCCCATACATTTAACTTTTCTTGAATCAAATGAATATAGGTCTCCGTATGGCCTGGTAATTTTGAGGCCAAGTCTATTCATAATAGCCTTGGGAATCACGTTATGTGAGGCTCCGGAATCTAGCATGCAATTATCTAGCAGACGATCATGCACATTTAGTATAATGTAGAAAGGAGCAACGGTATCTCTGGCCCCTTCAAAATGCGGACCAAAAATTATATTAGGCTTATCATCTTCCAAATTTATAATGTCATCTTGACTTCCCATATCTGAAAAATTTATCATGTTGGTGATTTGTTTTCGGTAAACAGGGTTCTTTGCCAGTTCAAACAGAGGTATCGGTATTTTGATTTTGTTAATCTCATTTTCTAGGCTGAAACCTCCTATAGGTTTTTTCAGTTTCTCTGATTGGTACTTCGGTCTCCTTCTTTTCTGATTTATTTATTTGTATTGATTTATTTTCAGTTGTTTTTGTTTCTGTTGTCTGTGTCTCAGCTGTCTTAGTTCTCCCGGTTTGGATCTCAGCTCCTTTTATTTTGGTATTTTGTTTTTTAGTTTCCTTTTGAGCTGGCTCATATACTTTGCCTCTTGGCAAGATTTTCTTTGGTTAGGTAGTTGTTACGTTTTTAGTTTTAGACCTTAGATTATACTTATGTTGGAGCTCGGCCATTATAGTATCGGCGCTCCCCTAGTAAGCAGAATCTTTTGCATTATTTGTGTTGTTATCCTCATTAGACCGATGTTCCATATTTAAATACCTCTCATAATCTTGTCTAGTCAAATGGGGTTGTTGGCAATCATCATCGATATTATTCATATCATCTTCTAAATCCTCAAAAACTTGCATGTCATTTCCTCTTATAAATTTTTTGTTTTTTAAAGGAGTCTGAACTTTTTGATCTTCATTTTTAATCCGTCTTTGTTGTATTTGGGGATTAGGTTTCCTTCTGAATTCTCTCATGACGAACTGGTCTTCTTTAGATTGATCTACTTCCATCTTTGAAATTTTATTTGATAGTTCTTTGATTACCTTTGTCATATCATCCATCTTATCATCTATGGACAACCCACCCCCAGAGGATCCTGCTTGTTCCCTAAACTATTTAGTCTCTTTGTTTCCCATTTCCATTTTTGCTTTTAATTTTCTAGAAGCCATCATATTTGACTCAATTTCTACGACATCATATTACATTCAGATAAGTTCAGCAACCCTCCTTTCCCTTAGTAATAGTGTGAAATCGGGTTCAAAAGCTCCTGCAAAAGTTACCTTGGTTCCAGGCTGGGAGGGTTTCACTTCAACCGGGATCTTGTTATATAGTTTATTAAATCTTTGAATGAACTCAATAACAATTTCAGAATTTTTCTTTCTTAAGGCTCTGAACTCAGTTAAGTAGTATAGGTGATCTTTCCTTTCACCCCATTGTCTGAGAAAAGAGTTTTCTAACTCATCGTAGGATTTGATTGCTCACGTGGCTAAACCTCGAAACCAGGTTCTCACCTGTCCTTCGAAGGTTTGAACAAACAACCGTGAATATATGTCTTCGTGTTCAAGACCGAGAATATCTGTGAATTGATCGAAGAAATTTATATGTTCAGCTACGGTTAGGTATCCCTCCCCTGTAAACATAGGTAGGTTTTTCATGTAGTTTTCGGGTAAATCATGAAGGGGTATTGGGAGGACCAAAGGAGCGTATCTAGCAGCTACTTTAGTGAAAATCCTGGGGGGTGGGGGTGGGCCTTGACCACCCCCTCCTCCTCCTTCGGCAGCTGCCATAGATATTCGAGGAGAGGAAACCGGTACATTATAAAGAGGGTTTTCAAAAATGTATAGTGATCCTTTAGCTTCTTCGGGATGAAGCAAAAATGATTATGAGAATCGTTTATTAGGAGACGAAAAAACTGGAAAAGGGGGAAACGAGATATGGGGACTCAGTTCCTCTAACTTGCAAGATATGTAAATGGGAGAACCTAAAGGAGTTGAATCCGAGTGTATGGTATACTCTTCTAGATTTTGTGAGGTTGGGAAATTTAGTTCAAGAGTTGATGGGATATCAATCGAAACAGAATTTACTGTAGACGTCTTACCTTCACTTACACAGGAGGTAGTTGAATGAGCTTCAGTCTTGATTTCGGGTAGGACTAATTTAGGGTTTATGGTTTCAAGTGGAACCTTAACCTTAGACCATGTGGATTTAGGTTGGTAAACCGTAGTAGTTTGCTTAAGGAATCCTCTTGGTTTCAGTATTTTTTTAGGGTTGGAAATAGGTGTGGTATGCTTATCATCTAGGTTTTGTCTAGTGTTCCTTCGACCGGATGCTAGCTTATTTAAAATGTGGAGTCGCTAGGTGAATAATAAAAACTTAGTATTTATAATGTGTTTAGTCTTTGTTCACTATCAAAGAAAGAAACTTGCAAATGTCGTTCTCCCAGGGAAAAATAAATTCGTTTCTCCATCCTCGGCAACGGCGCCAAAAATATGTTGTTCCTGAGTTTATACTAAGGCTACAAGTATAATGTCAGGCATTAGGAAATGAGGAAAAGGTTTCATTGTTTTCCTTTGACCACATAAATAACAAGAGAAATTTCTTCAAAATGAATTAATATCATAACAGCTCAGAGGTTGTTTCTCACATCTGAGTTAAATTTTGAAAAATTGAATGAAATGAAAGAAAAAACACAAAGTTGCTAATCAAAGCAAGGCATCAATTACTGAAGAGTCTTACTCTGTAACAGAAGAAGAAAGTGAACGATATAACTTTCAATGAAGTGTAAAATATAGCATCTAATCAACATTCAGGTCTTGTATTAACTAATAGTGAATACAGAGGAAAATTTGTTTGTTATTAGATTACTGAGTATAACATAACCACAGTAGAGGTTGTACTAAATTGTGATTTGCATTCATCAAATAAAATATATGAAAGTATGTGAAAATATGGAAAGACAAAGAACACATAACTCAGAATAGACGAGATGTAGAATCTCTAGCCTGCATTTGTATTAATTCTCATTAAAGAGAGTCTTCTCCTTTACAATTGGAAAAAAGAAGCCCTAGTTTCTTTCTCAAAATGTATATTTATACTAGATTAAAATGTTTTGAATTCTATCATTCTAAAAATTTCAGTTACAAATGAAAATATGAAACATTTCACTTCGTTGTCCATTGTCTTCCTTCATGTTGGCGGGGTGTTTTCCTTTCTTTGTCCTCTAGCTCCAAAATAGGATGGAATAAGAAATTGTATTACTGGCCTCCATAAGTCTTCCATTTCACCTATTCAATGCAATTGACACACTTTTCTACCAACTGGGCTATCAACTTGGGAAGTTCAGTTTGGTCATTTTCTTCGAAAGTGTAGCACTTTCTTTCCAAGTTTGGCAGTCTTTCTCCTATTTGCTTGTCTTCTAATGATAGACAATAACTGTAGGTTTGGTTTTATCAACCATTTATCTATCTGGGCAATATCGACTTGTTTTATCAGAGATAGTTCAACTTGGTCTCTTTCCACATTTTCCTTGATATTTAGTAGATGTTTAACTATGTTATTTTTGTCCAACGTTCCAGAGCTATTCTCCTTATCAAGATCTAGCAATTTTTTTATTTATTATGCCAAATGTTTCTTCACAAGAGTCTCTCACCTCTTTAGCCATTTTTTGTTCTCTGATAGATTATGCTCCCATGCTTTTAACAGGATGTTACCTCTAGTTTGTTCTCAAAGGGATAATCTTGAAGCGATGACCATTTCCTCTTTCGTCGTTGATATGATAGCCTCCTGGATAGTACTTCGAGCCACCTTAGCTTCTCTCTCTCTTAAGGAAATTTTGTCTAAGGCTTGATCTATCAACTAAAAATGATCCTGGATGGTTTCTACTTTAGTAAGTAGACTCTGTTGAGTTGCTTCTATCTTCTTTTGTATTTCCGTGGCTTGAGTTCAAAATACCCCTACATCTATGACCTGAATTTCAGTAGAATTTAATTTAGATTGCAGTTCTTTTATTAACTCCTCCTGTTGAATTATCTTTGTTTGACTTGTCTAAGCCGACTGTTGCATTTGCTCAAGATTTGATTTGAGTTGTTCATTTTTTTGTTGATCAGCTTCTCTGACTTGTTCAAGGTTTTTACATGCCTCATTCCTGGCATTTGCTTCTACAGTTTCCATTTGTGTCTGTAATTTGATAATTAACAGGTCTTTTTGTTTGAGTCGTTCCTTCAAGGTTCCGACTGAATATTGATTGGTCGTTGCATAAGCCCCCAATGTTCCTCCTATCTCATCGGCGAAATCTTCCTCTTCTAAGGCTTCTCCATCCGTTAATATTCTGTACTTTTTAGTTGTTGCACCTGCCTTTTGGTATGTCTCTCGCTTCACCACAGCCTTCCTTTTCTTGGTAAAAAATAAATCGCTAAGAGGTAATTCTTCTATAGAGATAGGTGTTAAATCCTCTTTAAATATTATCTTTTCATTGGGGTTCCCCTTTGTAAATTGTAAGAGCGTGACGGATGGAATGGGACTGTCAATTTCTTTGGATGCTTATTTCATGATAACATATGTGGTCGTTTCATTTGATGGAGACAAGGGTGTGTCTCCTACCCCTTTTGAAGGGGTATCTATTTGATACTTGACCTGTTTAACTGGGGTATTTGTCTATGGGAGTTTTTCCTCTTGGCTTGGGATCTTGGTTTCCTGTTTCGAGGTCATAGTTTCCTCTGTGTTCTCCTAAGTATTTTGTTTGCCAGGATTTGTATCCATTGAACCTTAGGCTTCTATTTGATGTGTACCTAGAGGTTTTGAGGTTTTTCCCTGCAAAACTTAAATTGGGGAGGCCACTTCTTCAGTGTTCCTGGAATTTGTAGAAATCAGCCATCTCTTCGAGCAGCAGAGCTCGAACCTAACTTAATACTTTTGAGTAGGATCTCACTCCTCGGAACATTTCTTCATGGGGGGGATCTTCGTGCTCATATATTTTTAGACCACAACTTGCCATATGGTTACCCACGACCTTATGAGGATCGTGTTTCTTAAATTCAACATGTACTAGTTGCATTTCCTCCAAAGTCGTGGCCTCTACTTTGGCATGGCCGAAATATAATAAAGAATATGTACCAATGTGTATGGGAAAGGATGGCCATACCTTTTTTTGAACTCCTTTGTGTTCTTTGCTTATCCCGCCGAGCACAGTTTGCCTGGCGATTTATCGACATACTAGCTTGTCTGGTAAGAATAGCGGCAGGGCATATGGGGGAACAGAGCAACCAAAAACCCTAATATACGAGAATTGTTCTTCTATGTACCAGTCTGCCACGTTGTTCAAGTTTTCCACAACTTTATCTGAAATCCTAAGAGGTGGATGGTTGAAGATAAAGACATGCATTGGTACCATTACACAGTTGAAAATATCATATACGAAGTCTTTGTTTTTATCTTCCCAGAGTTTGGAGTGGTACACTTGAATAGGCTTTGCATTATTTGGATTACATCTCCAGCTCATTAATGGAAAAGGTGTCATGAAGAAAACGACATCCAGAATGTAAGCAGACATGAAAAACGAAGTTGTTTTCCCACTCTCCCTTTGTGCTTGATATTCTGTAACTTGGCTGGCCAAACTGTCTGACAACAATTCATCCCAGTCGAAAGAGTACCCCTCTTCTACTGTGTGGATAAGCGGTACCCATGGGAGCAAAAAATGCGTAGTATTCTCTCTTCCATAAATTCTGCATACCATCATCGCAATATATATAAATTGTGGTTGTAACGAAGAGATTGTGTATATACCATGATTGTCCACTCTGAAATTTTCTGGGCATGAGCACCAATATTTGATCAGGTCAGATAAGCTTTTTCCAAATTGCTCGCATTCTTTCTTTTTGAAACCCTCTAAGAATTCGGCATTGTAAGTAAAATTGGGTCTGGGGGACAATTTGTACATCGCCTGCAGATGTTCCGGCCTAAATGTCCCAAAATCCACCTTCTGCGCACTAAATATTGTCCTAGTTGGGATATCTACATGGTCCAGTGCCCATTTAACCATATCACAATAGGGGAAAAGTTGTGGCCTTGTTGCTACCTTTTGCATCTCCGACTGAGTGACCACTTTGTATTTGATATACAAGTCTTCTTTCTCATTGTCGCTTGAGTCATCTGGGCAGTTTATCAGCTCGTATTTCAAGGTGTTGAAAACCTGTGTCCATGTTTTGGCTGTGTTGATGTTTCTAGGCGAAGTATCAGAAATAATATCTGAACTCTGACCTGAACTTTCAGTAGTTGTTTTGGGCATTTTCCGTGGAGCCATGATATAAAATCTCAAGATTATATTTCCTATTACAGCAGATGAAAATACAATCGATGGTTATTTTGCTAAACTGGCTCTATGAAACTAGAATGAAATTCAAATAATCACGGAAATTCTTTTGCTTAGAGTACTCGATTCTGTGCGGGTCCTTGCTGACACAGTGTTTAATTCTTTTAATTGAAAGATTTGGAAATAAAGCAAGATCTTACTTTCAACCATTTCTCTAATTTTCTTATAAATGCCATAAATGTTTGATATTTTGTGACTTGGGATGATCGTAGAAACATTTAATTCTTTACTCGTAATCTTTACAGGTTAAAAGTTGTTAAAGATGTTATTTAACCCGATTTAATCCTTTAATTAATCACAATTAGTTCTTAATCCTTTTCGGCGTTCGTAGTCTCAGATGACTTTATTCTTAGTCTTGGGCCATGAACCCCAAATTTGCGATATTGTGATTTGGTTAATTAACTTTGATCAGACTTAAGTTTTTAATTGATCATGATTAGTTTATAAATTTTGCGAATTCAAGTATTGGGGTTACAAAGATGTTGTTTTAAGGTAAAAACGTCGAGTCGTGAAGTCGCGATAATAATTAACTAACGTTAATTATCAATAGTCTTGTGATTAACCAGGTTTATCTTAAGTCTCTTTCGCAACTTCGCACATCAGACATTCGAAGGTCGCTCGAGGCGTGACTCCCGAATCGCGAAGGCGCAATGCATTCAAAATATGGATAATCATTGCTTGATTCTTTGATGATCATGATTAAATTTAACCCAACTTCGCTATTTCGCATGCCGGGACATTGAGAGCTTTGATATGTATAACCGTTAGATCTGCGAAATCTCAAAATCTGAGATTTGAGGTTTATAGTTATTGTTTTTTTTATTTGAAAGAGTGGGCGGTTTCAACCTTTTGGTAACTGGAGTATTTTGAAAAAAAATATGTGTTTCAACACAAGGGTTATCGGAGAATTGATTCTTGACTTGTCAAACTTTGATTTGTGAGCTTGAATTTCAATTCCTAACAGCTTGCCAATCATCAAAAAGTCCATCAATTGACCACCCTACCAATTCCCAATGGATACTATCATTTCCCAGGAACCCCGGAGCTGCATTTGGGTTGTATGAAAGGCACAATACTAGTAATTGAGAAGAGAGTGCAACCATCAACCTTACGAAGAAACCCCATAGCAAGCACATTCTCTAATAGACCAAACTCAACAACAATTCACCAATACAAAATATTGCATTAGGACAACCATCCAACATCAGGGAGCAAAAAGTGTATCAACTCTCTAGCTCGAGCCTTCTTTTATAGGTTTTGTGGCTCARGCCRCTTGTTCATTTCATGCAAAAATAAATAAAAATTTATTTAATTACTATTATCTATTATTCGCCCACCCATGTGTCACTCACTTGCACAAGTGCACAATTAATTTGTCTTTTAAAATATAAAATAATCATTATTCATCGCCCTACCACTACTCTTCATACTTTTACTCCTAGATGATCCCTTGATCTCTTCCTATTTTCCTATTTTAATTAAATCCTCTCATTAGTATTTTCACAAGTGTATGTATCTTTTCCCAATATCCATTTGAATTTGAATTCCTATTTCTTCTCCTTATTTTATGGGTGCACTAGTAATTAATTTAAAAAATTTGATTAAATTATTTTTCTTCTATTTCCTACACATTTCTAAATGCATTCATTTTTCTAATAACTTCTAAATAAACTACCTTATTTTTCATTTTTTATTAAATTTGCAATAATCTATATGCTCAATCAATCACTCCTACATTTATTTAACTTTATCAATTTAAATAAAATGCATATGCTAGTCAAATATTTTTCCCATTCAGGGGCGAAAGGTGTGGGGTGGATTATTCATAATCCCGGAGGATATATTGTTACCAACTATGCTTGGGGCCTTGGAACTCTAAACAATAATGAAGCATAGGCCTCTGTGATCTATGCGGGCATCAAATTGGCTCTCTCCCACCAAATTAACAATCTTATTATATGTGGCAACTCAGTGCTTGTTATAAGAGACATAATCCATAAGAACATAACAGGATGAAACATGTTCAAAGGCATCATGTTTCCTATTCTCGATGTCCTTAGACTCCTTAACAACTCAAACTTCTTCCATATCAAACAATACCACAACAAGGAAGTAGATAAAAACACAAAGATGGGATCTTGGTTAAACAAAGGGAAAATGTTAATTAAAGGGAAATTAAGGATGCATCTCATCCTTTAATTGTTGTAATGATATGTGGCAGTGGTAAGGAAAATAGGAGAGGTGTCAAGGTATTTTTGACACCTTCTCTTTTAAGACTGAGTTATCTCAATAATAGCCCAAGCACATGTACAGTTTGGTTAATTTTGAAGGCGAGCATGGGAAATTTCATAGGTTCAACATCTAGGGCTTGGCATATCAGCCATGGTCCCCATTCAGATGCAGGAGAATAAAACATCGCCACCCAAATCTCTCCTTTCGACAATCATTCTTCGGTTTCTAGGTACCATCGGGTTCTTCACGAGATTGTAATTTTCTTAGATTTTGTTTCAAACAAGAATTTCTTTGAACTCTACATTGAGTGGCCTTTCATTGATAGTTTTTACAATATTTTGGAGTATTATCCTTCCCGAATTGACCTTTACTCAGCTTCTAGAACATTAATTTCCCCACCCTTGCCTCTTGGTCTATCTTGCTTCCTCGTTACCCATTTTTATTTCCTCTCAAATTTTGTTTCAGGATTTGGATTTCGGGGTGAAGTTATTGAAACCCCGTCTTTAGATTTTTCAGACTCCATCTGGATTCTCTATTTTTTCCCTAGAATATTATCGTCTTTAGTACTTGAATCCTCTTCCTCGCATCTTTCTCTTTGTCTTGAGCCTTGGAATTTTCAATCCCTATCTATTAGTCCTGCGACTAGCCCTCCCCTAGATTTTAACTGTGTTATCTCTTCTCATTGCATCATGCATTTCAATATTTGTGGCAATAACATTGTGAATTGGGGAACATTCAACAATATGGATCTAAATAGGAACGATATAAAAGAAAATATGAAGTGGTATGAAGAGATACTTGAAGGTATATGGGCCTGATATGGTGAATATACAAGTAGAATCAACAACATGGAAAATATTGTTTCTCTTCTCTTAAGAAAAACTTAGAGCCTTATCCAAGAAAGAAAAAATATATTTCCTTGGAGCAAACCATGATCATGCTTATGCAGAAAAATAGAGAAGCTAGATTAGGAAGTTAGGCAATATCAGGAAGAGAGAATGAAAGCAAAAGAATACATGAGCTGGAAATGAGAGTGACCACATTGCTGCAAAGAATAAAAATTATTGAACATGAACGAGATTATTTCAGAGTTAGAGCTACCCCACACACCTCTAATTTAGGATCAAACAATCAGGTAGGATAATCAGACAAAGATCAAGAAGAGAAAGAGGTTGTACCAATAGAAACAGAGGACAATAGCCAGAGATCAGAAGAAATATTGGATGAACCAAGCGTTGACATAACACATTGAAGTTCTTTAAATGTATTTTTCTTATAGGGAAATATGTTAGGATGTATGGTAGTTATATTGCTCGAACATACAAGTTTTATTTTCTTTTATATGATAGGAAACATATAGATCTGAACTCTGTTCTAAAAGAGTCAAAATTTTGTAAGTTTTTTTTGTTGCATTGCCTCTAGCGCAACCTTTTAATATAATATCTTGTTCAGTTACTTTTAAAAAAATATACATATATTTTTCCCATTTATGCGTAATAACTGTAATTAAAACCAAGGGTGTCATGCTTCTCCATGTCCTTCAAGAACTACCTTTCATTTAGTATTAAGGGTGTCATGTCCACAAATGCCCTTCAAACACAATTATCTTTGGTGGGGTAATGGTACAACGGTTAAGACCAAGTTAACTCAACCCGTTCTTACATTGTTAAGAGACTAATGGTCATTGAGGAATAAGGATGACACCTTCTTGTGTTCCCCTCAACTAAACCTCATGAGTGACTGAATGCATGGCCTACCCTCACGACAACGTCAAACCTCTCAATAAAAGCATCATGAACTTTTAAACCCAAAACACAGAAAAATGAATGCTAGCAAGTGGAAACATGGATATTGTTCTTACTCTCTTAGTGATACCATCTACATCTTCCAAACAACCTCATTACCCATGTGTGAACTAATTGGAAAGCATATTCCATGTGCTTGCACATCATGGAATATATACATTAAATATTCCCATAATCATATATTAGAAACATATATTTAATCACATGACATATCATAATGTCCTGACTCAATCCAAAGTCCATACTATATTGACAAAATTCAAAAGAGTTTAAGTTTCATCGTCATAATATATGCCAATAAACTGGGTCATTTTGTAATAAAAATACCCTCAACTAATATGATCCAATCAGTCAAAGCAAAAGAGGGCACTACACATAAAATCTTATAAACCCAATTACAAAATTATGCAAAGTGCAAGCTCCTTATAACTCCTTTACAAATATTTCCTCAAAGGAATCACCCCTTTTTCTTATTCATTTCACACACTTTAGAGCTCCAATGTTCCTAGTCAACCTACAATATGGAGAAGAAAGAAGAAATTTGACAAAATAAACCATTTTGAAATAAATCCTTCTACTTAAAAGACTAATTGTTGCCATTCACTCATAAGCCCCAAACCATCATTGGCAGTGGCTCATAGCTAAGATAAAAGAAAATTGAACAGTTGGTGCAACATATGGCTATCTTATGGTGGTCATTTAGTTCTGGTCAAAACTATGCTCGAGGCCATTCTAGTCTATTGGATGCCTCTCACCTAGATTTTGAAAGGAATCCTTGATAGGATAAGAAAACTCTATGATTACTTAATTTGGTTAAGGACAAGGGAGAAAAAGGGATTGGCACTAGTACTTGGAAAAAACCCATTGTCCCAAAATGTCAAGGAGGTTGGGGATTAAAAAATCTATTTCTATGTTCCAAAGCTTCGACAACCAAAAATGTATGGTCACTATTGTAGGGACAAGGCCTTTGGGATAAAAGGATTAAAGATACGTATCTCGTCCCCCTTTCCATTTAGGAATGGATACAATTGCCCATCAACAAAGCCCAAAACTCTTCTATTATTTGGAAAGCCACAATAACATCCTTCCATTTTATTGGGAATTGGCTAGTATGGAAGGTAGGAAAGGGGGATAAGGTCTAGTTAGGCCTTGACCCCTGGATTGGGAGAATGAAATCACATAAGTTTCCCTTAATCCTCATCCAAGATCTTTATTCAAAAGGATACTACGCCTTGCTTCACATTGCCAATAACCAAGTGGAAAACAACATACAATAACGTTGGCTCTCTTGGACAGACCTAGAACTCAGGAARATGCATYGAAGGCTTGGAAAGCCTATATAGTCTGTCTCAAGAAATTGAATGTCATCCTCCTTGATGYGAAGGATGAACTCCTTTGRTCTTTGAATCCCTGAGGAAGATATGAACCGAAAATCGGTTACAAGGATTTGGCATCCGAAGGCAAAATTCAACCCCTGACTTGGTGGTGGAAGCCATTACGAAAATACAAATGCCTAAATAACAAAACATTAAATTGGGACATTCTACAAAAAAGAAGCTATGAAAGCCTAGGAAGGTGCAACCTCTATGAAGTAGTCTTAGAGGATAACAACCATCTTATTATGTCCTAGCCTTTCACAAGGAAGGTCTAGAAAGAAATTGAAGGCCTTACTAGATTGTGAAACACTTGGCAAGGAATTTTTATAGAGGAAGCATTAAGTACTTGGAATTATAACAAGAACACAAAATCTTTCAAAGCTCTACCCCTTACCTTGGCTCGATGAATATGGTTGGCCAGAAACACAAAGCTTTGTGAAGATAAGGACACCCTACCCTTCAAGTGTGCTTCTCAAAGCCTCACTATCTTAAGTGATTTACCTTAGTTTTCATCTACCCCTCCTCATGCTCAGGTCACAGTGTGTCAAATAAAGGAAGCCTTCCCTTGGGTCTTTTTGATGGGGCCTCACAAGGCACTCCTCCAAAGGGAGGGGTTGGGGGAATCATCTTCATCTCCCAAAACCATTTATATAATTTCAAAGTTGGGGTTTTTCATGCAACAAATAACTACAACGAACTCATGGCACTCAAACTGGTTCTCGCTCTTTCTCTAGAAAAATGGGTCTCACAAATCCAAATTCTAGGTGATTCCCTCCTAGTGATACAATGGATGTGTTAGTCCCTAAAGTTGCACTTGACTACTAAAGAGAAAGCTAGGGCATCATCAATTTATTGCAATATTTGGTTTGTTTGGTTTGTTTGGTATTTAGGTTGAGGAATGAGTTCACAAGGACTTAAAAAATCTGAGATTTAAAATGTCTAATACAAACGATAATACTTCATAAGTCATTGACATACAATTTAAAAGCCAACCAACACATGAATATATGAAATAATAGAAAAAAAGAATAAATATATGGGAAAGACAACGATACTTATACTTTTATAGGAGAAAATGTTTTAATCTTAAAACATCGTTATATACATGAATACAAATTACAAACTATAGACGATAAACAAAAGAATCTCCACTGCAATATGATCTGAACCATGTATGACAATCAATGCATCCCAGAAACTATCTTTGTATTCCAGAAAGAAGAAAAACACAACTTGGCTTAAAAATTGATGATCGATAAGCATGATAATGCATCTGTTATATCAGAAAATAAAAAATATACACAGTAAACTGCACCCCTTTCGACCCTCTGCTTTCCCTCTCATTCGGGTTCCTAGATCCTTAAATAACAGAGTATAATTAACATATTATGCTATTTCCTAGGAAAAAATCATAACTAAAAACAAATCTATGATCTCTTTGCAAAAAATCTGGGACAAATGAGGTCGAATGACTTCAAATTATGTGTTCTGGAGGATTCTTGACAGTTGCTCTGCCACTTGTAATCTGCCTGGAAACTAAGATTTTGCATCAAAACCAGGAGCTGCCCCCTTGAATTCTTCCACTTGTATCATTGAAATCTCGAATGTTGCTTGAAAATATGGAAATAATCTTCAATCTGTTGATTCCTTTGTTTCTAATCTGGACTTGATTGTTTGACTTTACTGGGCGTTTGAAAACAATATTATGAAAATATTCAGTCCTGATCAGATGAAAATTTGTCCAAAATTAATGAGAAATTCCAAAAACCGCCCGTAGACAAAGAAAATGGGCCCATTCCCGAAGTGGGTTTTTAATGGTTTTGGAAGATTCATTACCATTTGATCGGAAATGGAGCCCGGAATTCACCTCCTGTTATAATGACGGGAAATAATAATATGCTCTGCTAGGTGCTGATTTTGAATTTGGACTCATTCTATGCTTCGAATCCTGTGACTGCTAGGTATTTCAATCCTATCCACCAACTGTCCAATATTGAACTGCCTCATGATACTCTGCCTTCAAACTCGTAC
>JASDQU010373615.1:33052-55392 GCA_032191745.1 Picea mariana
TTTGTTTTCCACTTTTTTTTAGTTTGTTTGTTTGCTTTGTTTTGTTGTTGTTTTTTTAATTAGAGTTTTGAATATATATATATATTTTTAATGTGTTTTTTTCTTCATTAAAAAAAAAATTGTGAAAATTTTCTCCCATCTCTTTATTTATTTTTTAATGTTTTTTTTTTTTGTAAATAAAAAGTATTGTATTACCTTGAGATAACAAAAATTACACATGTTTGAGTATACATTAGAGATTGCCACTTGTTCTAAAACAGTCGTGGAAACCAAAATGCGTGAGCAATATTGTTCAAAGACCAAAATAAGACATTTGTCTTAGAAAACATGGGGACTTGCCACTTGTTCTACCACAAGCATGGAAACCAGAACAAATGGTAGATTGAGTGCCCCGACCAACTAATGAACCAGAACCAGAGTTTGAATTTCACAAAAGACTTAACACTAAAACCAGAGAAAAAAATAGTAAGAGGGCTAGACATGAGGCGAACCCGGGCATCCATCTTGGTGAAATTTGAAGGAAATTGGTTGGTAGCAAGTCAGTCATTGAATTTTTATAAGCTTGCTTCACATAGAGTTGTACAGGACATCCAAGCGCTTGATGATGGTGTGATGGTTATGCAGTTGCTATGCCAAATCATTGTGCATCTCAAAGATTTAGACCAAATGGTATTTTGTCAGCTTGCAAGAGTTGGGAGTTGGGTGAGCATGACATTTTATGTCTTCTTCATTCCAGCATTCATCCCAGTTTATTCCAGGGTCCTCATCCTTAGTAGTGGCAAAATTCTTACTAGGGTCCTTATGAAGAGGGACTTCCTCTTCAACCATGCATCCTATCTCGGCTGGCTCCGAAAAAATCAAAGGGGAGATAGTTCATGTGGTCGGCCATTGTTCCGAGGCGGTCTTTGGAAAATTTGGCAGAATTTCCTCCTAGTTGGGAGGAATCTCAAGAATAATGCATGGTGAACTGAAGCCAAATGCCAGAAATAATACCCCCTGCAGGACGAAATTAGTAGGAGGAAAGAGGATTTTATGGCTCTGGTTGCCATGAGTGCTTGATTAATGGGCATTTTTTGTATCGTACCAGTGCCAAGGAGCCGAACCTGAGTCTCCATTAAGACCCAACGCACTGAGCCTTGGCGGAAATGAATGCTATGAATAATGAATGGATAGGGGAGAAGGGTGGTGGAGAGGTGCCTTAACTACCCTTGTATTCTCCACAACTATTGACAATTGTGCGCCATCTGTCACCCCATCCGCGGTATTTATTTTTTAATGTAAATTAAAAAATAATTAGTAAATAAATTTTCAAGTGACCATTTAGGATCCAATTTTAGGTTTTTAATTTGCATAGGGATTTGTTGTTAAGGCCACAATTTCAATTCAGTCGTAATTAGCTGCAATTTTAACATTTCTAATTTTTTTTTCTTTAGGTAGCATCACTTTTTTATTTAGGTGTTGATTTTAAGGTTTTTCTACGCAACTATTTTATGTTTTAAGGCCATGCTTGAAAACAATTGTAATTTTGACCCAGTTAGAAAAAATGGTGCTACCAATAGCACCACTTTTTGATTTGAGGGTTGATTTTAAATTTTTTATGAGAAACCATTTGATCTTGTAAGCCCATGCTTGAAAAAAATTGTAATTTTGACCCGGTTACAAAAAAGGGTGCTACCAGTAGCACCACTTTTTTATTTGGGGGTTGATTTTCATGTTTTTTATGCAAAAATATGGGTTTTAAGGGCTAGAGTTCTCGTTTTGAGGTCACAGTTCTCATTAATTTGCAACTTTGTTTAAAGTACTACAAGGTAAGTAATAAAACCATGTAATGTTATGAATGCCACTAGATAATGGTTAGGTGTTTACTGCTTTATAACGAGCTTAGAATTTATATCATGATGTCCAAATAGGTATTGATACATGGAATTTCAAATGAAGAAAACTAAAATCATACCATACCATACCACAATGCATCTTTAATTTGAGGAGCGGTGATGAAAATGAGCTACACCACAACTAAGCCAGCATGATCACATATCTCATGGAGATCAAGAGGAACTATGTCTAGATTAGGAAAAGATGAGCTTAACACCTCATGCATGGAGGAAGATGACACCCTTGATAGGGTATCCAGAAAGTTGTTAACCGTGAGGGGGTAACAAGACCTACAATAATAACAAGCCTTCTTTAGGAAGATCAAAGAATGAAGAATGATAGGAATCAACAATGCATATTTAGAAAGGTAATTACAATCTTCTATGAAGAATGAGAACATTTTGGGTGACCAAATGTTTTGATTAGGTTAGGTTTGTAGTCATGGACAAATTGTATATCTTATCTTCCACCGATGAAAAAGATGAAAATCCTATCGGGATCACATATATGGGTTCTAACTAGAGGAGTACATGCATATTGTTCACTTTTGTTGGTAATGTCTCCATTGATAATTAGATGTATTTGTAGTTTTTGGTTGTGTGGGAGCATTTATTGAATGGATGTTAGCTATAAAGGGAGCATAATTAAAAATAGTACAACTAGATCATACTCTCACTTGGTTTTTTATTTTCTTTTATTTTAAATAAGGTGGTGTTTCATATTCTATGGGAAGATAAAATGTTTAAGCTATTCCATATTTGTATATATTGAAAGTTTAATGTGTAGATTTCCTTTGTTCTTATGAGTGTTGTGGATACACTTTTCCTATTCTTTAAGTGTGTATGCGTGCGCGCATGCACATACACACACATATTGTTAGTGTTTATTTCCACAAACACACACATGTATTGTTAGTAATTTTTTCCACACACACACATGTATTTTTAGTGTTATTTTCCATCACAACCAACTTTTGTTAGTTGTAATCTTATATAGGCATCCTTATCATCCCAACTATGATAACTATCACTTTGCTAACGTTGGGCCTCTTCCATTGTTATATATATGATACATTATATTTCATTGTATTCACAACATATCTAATAGATCAAATGTATTCTCTCTTGTAGAAGGTTTTCTTTTGGTTTTGCAGTAGTTTTTTGTTCATGGGATATTCTTTTAAATATTTTCGTGGTATCATAGAAATATTTGCAAACCCATTCTCATTTGTTTCTAAGAGATACTTGTTGGAAATATGATTTTCAAGATCCAAAACAATTATTGAAAACATATAAGATCATATCAAGGAGGAAGCGAGTTGTTGTTTTTATTTTCCTAGATCATGGCTCTATTTCTTTGGATTAGAGTTTGTTTCTTGGCTCGATGGTGTATGAATGGTTTGATGGCCTCTTGCATGCAGTGGTCTCTCTTATTCATGGTGGTTTCCTTGACCTTCATTTGCATTTTTAATTGGGGGATGAGGGTTACAATGTAGTGTCTACACATTTGCATGACAATGATTATTTCCCCATTTTAACCTTAACTTTGCATTGAGAATTGTGATTCTTCAAGGTTTTTTGCACTGGAAATTGTAATTATGAAATACATACACCTTTAGGTATTATTATTACTCCATTGGAAATTGTAATTATGATATTCTATAAAAGAGAATAATTATACCATTACATTAAAGATAATTTAATTCACTCATAACTACATATTATAAATTATAATCCAAAAAAAGAAGATACAATTAGTGTGCTAAGTTAAAGTGACTAAAATTGTAACTTAACCACTTAACCTTGCATTAGGAGTTTAATTTTTGTTTCCATGGGAATTGTAATTAAGAAATACAAAAAGCCTCTAGAATTATGGTTTAATCCATTGGAAATTATAATTACTAAACCTGTATTGTCTTGGTCTAGTGAATGATAAAATTGAAATACATAAAAAATAAAGAAATAAGCCATATTTTCTTATTTGAGAAAAATATCTTTCATTATGTAGGATTTGCATTCATTTATTAATAAAATAAGCAAATTAAGTCAACAAAAGAAAAACATGTGTTGGTAATGTTACTTCTATTTACAAGAAGTTATGGATTAGCAATTAGTCACTAAGTCTTGAGAATTAACATTTTATAAAGAAAGAGGAAATTGTTTATCCATTGATTTTAGTAATAGTAATATAATATATGCTAGGTGTGAAATATGCCTAAGAGAAATCAAGTAGTTGCATTGATTTTCTCTATGCTATAATGCAAAAAAAGGGGTGTACTGATTTCAATATTGATACAATGAAAAAGATTAAATGCATTGATTTCAAAAAATATATAGAGAAAATTGATCTTGTTTATCAATTTCAATAACACAAAGAATTTCAAAATTCATATTATGATGTTGTGAAATAGGTTCTTAGTTATAACTTAAAGTCCACCTCCATGTGGCTTAGTATTACTATAGCAAAACCATTGTTATTATTCATCATGTATTTTTTATTATTATATATAATGTTAAAAAATATAGAATGCATTGGCATATACAATGCATTAAAACCAAGAACATCCAACAAAATGTAAAGAGAATTATTAGTAACATATGTAGTAGGACAAAGAAACTATTAATATTGAAGAGCTAAAAAAGAGGTAGGGTATGAACCTCTATGCAATATCTTATATTTAAATATTTGAATGGTCTTTGGAATCATCTTTTTTTTTCTCATATGATCCATATGAAAACATGGGAAAGCTAGCAAGTGTGGATACAAAATAAAGTGAGATCAATATCACTTGTAGCATATCTCCTATTTATTATATGCATCCTATTAATTTCTTATTATTCACCTTATTTTTGACGTCACTTGATAGTACTGTGTACATTATATAGATGATGCTTAGTAAATATAAAAGATGGAATTCATCTAAAACATATACATAAGGATGATATTTTAAAAAATTTCCTTCTTGACTGTATTTTGATGCTTAGTAAATTTCAAAGATCAAATTCATCTAAAACACACACACAATATTTAAAATTTTTAGGGAGCAATCCACAACTCTAACCATCCTAGATCTTTTTTAACTCCAAACTATCAAGCATTTAAAGAGATCAAATTCCTCAAAGTGCAAACCTTTCCTTCAATTTTACACTCTAAAAAAGTTTTGCAATTAGAAAAATTTAATTTTATAACTGATAAATCTCTAATTAAAATAGATTTAAAGTGATAAGAAACATAAAAAAAAAATATAAGAAGCGAAAACAATAACACTCAATAAAATGAAAACAATAACACTCAATAAAATGAGATAGAAACATAACATTGAAAATGACATATGCTCAAAGAAGAGATTACTATTTAATTAGTGTAAAACCCTTATGGACCAGAATCTATTCCCAATAATCCAAAGGGAAGTGGCTAATTGTGGGAAGAATTGTGCATTAAATGTTAAAACGGAATGGTAATGATGATTTGAGGGAGTAAAACTAATTCAAGAACACTGGACAAAAATCTTTGTTATTACACCCAGAAACCATTAACGACACACAAAAATCGTGCGTTTTCTCCTGTAAAGCCATATCTTTACCATTGCAGAAAAATCCTAAACGATATATATATATATATATATATATATATATATATATATATATATATATATAATTTAACATAAAGATAAAGCTAGATCATCGCAGGCTTGGTCAACCACTTCAATAGTCGAAGGTTCTATCCTAAAATATTCTTCAAATAATTTCTGAAGGCAGCTTTTCATGTTCTGATCTTCCCAAATGATTTCATCCCACCACTCTCCTAAGTTGGGAAGCTTCTGCATTCCCATGGGCAATCTCCTTAAAGATCTGCAAGAATGAACTGTCAACACTCTTAGTTGGGGCATTGTTTGTTCATTCCAGAAACAACCATGTGGCCCTGCCATACTCTCAATTTTTTCCAGATACTGGAGAGACAACGTCTCCAACTTTGGAAATCCCGTTGCCCTTCCCCAAATCCCTATTCCCGCAGCCCCTTAAATAGAGATGTTTGAGATTTTTCAGATACCCGATGGTAGATGGCAACGACTTTAGCTGTTGACAATGGGTAAGATGCAGAAATTGAAGGCTAGAAAGATGATGTATATTTTGCTGTAGATGCTGGATATTAGTCCCCCTCAATGCCAGAAACTCAAGCCGTATGAGTTGTTCCACTGATTTTGGCAGCGATTTTATTTGCGTGCCGGACAAATCAAGAACCCTGAGAGATGTGAGGCTGTGTAGAAAGCCTTCAGGAACCTCTTTCAAATTTGGATTTGACCCTAATATTAGACATCGAAGATTCGGACATCTCAATTCTGTTGGCAGAGATGTAATATTGTTGTTTGCAATTGATATTCTTTTACAAGCATCCTGACTCTCCAGTTGTTCATTACGAAAACTCTGCATGTTTTGACCTGCTCTAAATAAACAATATTCCTCCTTTTCGCTAGTGATTTTTTTTACATTCCATACCTGGATCCCAAATCGGTACGTCCTCTGCCTCAATAACATGGGGAAGCCCTGCGTCTTTTTCCTGTATCAAACAAGGAACTGCAAGTAGTTTCACATAGTTGCGTCCTACGTCCATCAGGTTCCAAGTTCTATTTCTGGTCTTGACGAAACTTTCGGCTATCCATATCCCTACCAATCTGTCCACAAGAATTTCTTCACCTTCTGGAAACATGGCACAATGCAAAAAACAGTTCTTCAAATTAAAATCGGGAAAATGATCGTAGCTCGATTTTAAACGCTGATAGAGTTGTGCATCAACACCAATGTAAGTAGCTCAAAAAGCTGGATCCACGGTTTTCATATGATCTAAAGCAAGTTTCCACTCATTTAGAGTTGTCTTGCAAATCATGGATGCAACGACCACATTTATAGCCAATGGCAAACCTTGACACTCACGGGCAATTTTTCTTCCAATATCCTCTGTATTCTTGTCAGGAACTTGGCTACTTCTGAAAACTACTCTGCGAAATAGCTCGCAAGCTTCATCGGTGGACAAAGGATGTGTTGTCGCAAGAGTTGGTTCTAGCCTGTAATAGAGCCAAGCCTTAGCACATTTTAAATGAAATAAATTTGGTCACTCGAACTTGACTTGGATTGCATGCAAGTAAATTCCGAGATAACCTTGAACCACTTTTGATTGGAAACTGTCCCTTCCAACTCGAGAGGGATCTCTCGAAAATATGTCACAATAGGATATTCAATAAGATTAACAGTAGGCAGATCTGTGGGTAACAAAAAGTTTTGGGTTTTTAGGGTTGGTGGGTTGGACTAGGAGGTAGTCGATTGGGAATGGAGTCAAATGATCAAGCAAATAATAAGAGTGCTTTGGCGATGGAAATCCATGGAACAGAGGCGAGGTAGAAGTTGATTACAGAGAGAAGGATTTATAAAAGTATGGTAGCAAAATAGAGAGAAAACATATCAAAATGAAAGGAGCACTTAACAATGAGTGAATTCCAAGCATAAATCAGTGGAAAGAGATGGTTGGGACAGAGCATCTATCCAAGAATGAATTCTGAACCTTCAAATCTCTACAAGAAACAACCTATAACATGTCCTGCAATAGAGCATCTAACAAACAAATGAATTCCATTACAAACATAGTCACAAATCGGGAAGAAAATGGAAATAAAACCAAGTGAAATGATGCGAGAACGAAGCAATAAGACATTCTCTGCAAACAAAATCACAAGAATCTCTGTTGTAGATCGAAAATGACTCTGCACTCTGATATTAAACATGAAATCAAAAGATTACATCCCCAGGAGTACTACTCCCCCGCCCCTTTCTCCTTTTACAAATATGCCTCATATATGTATTGAAGTCGAAATCCTCTCTAATCGAAAATATAACAACAGTTACAACCAATTCTTAAAACTTTCTACCATAGAAAATGGGCCAAACCGCTAAAAACTAGGGCTGCGGTTATGGCTTTGTATCTCTCGAATCGCGAAAGTAGTGTATAAATTGAAAGACTCCTTTGTGAATCTATTTATTTTGATCAAAAACCTCTCTCAGTTCCCTGAGACCCTGATGCAGGAGCATCGCCAGCACATCAAGCGAGCCAGCGCGGAAGCGGAAGACAGTTGGACAAGCCAGCACACATTTTCGAAAATGCTTTGAAATTGTTGCGCAGATCTTAAATGAGTCATTTAAGAGATGGAGCCTTTGTATATTGTAATGGACCTTGAGCGGATAGCTCTCGTCCTTAGGTAGATAGACAACATTTAATTTAGTTAATGCTGGTAGATAGGATTTTAATTCTAGATTTGATAGCTTAGAGTCCGAGAGGGAAAACAGATATAGACACCCTCATTGTATTATTGTATTATTATCAAGAACAGGAGCAGGAAGAGAAGAGCAGGCAGAGAATTCTATGAAGAACACCCATGTACAGACATTTGAATTAATAGAAGAAAGTTTTGATTCAAATTCATGGCTTCTGTTGTTTCTCTGTGTATTGATGTTATGCTCATGAATATTTGCTTCCTGTCATGCATTTGCTTTTATATGCTGTGTATGTGATTTCATGTATGAATTGAAGTCTGAGAGGGAGATAGAATGAGTTTCAATTGTTTCTCTAATTGAGCCAGAGGATTCCTGCAAGGAGTGCAGTTGAATTATCCGCAAGGAGTGCGTTGACAGAAGGGTTCAATTAGAGATAGCTTTTGTTCTCATTCCCTCGAAAGTGCAGTTAGGTACAGTGTCGTGCAATGAGTATGCAGGCCAAGGAAAAGCCTCAGGGTTGCGAACCTGAGCAAATCTTTGAAAGACTGCTGCTGCAGGAGTACGCAGAGTTGAGAGACTTCGACACTTAGACGTCGTCGAAGGTTTGCCGCAAGAAGTGCATGCAAGAAGTTCTATGAAGGACTTGAGAAGTCGAGAACAAGCTCAGGAGGAATAGGCCTTTGAATTCACTGAAGGATAAGTGCAGGGAAGCTGCCATTGGAAGTCTAAGGGAAGCGTCGCAGGTTGGCAAGCGAGTGAACAAGTCTCGTGGAGAGACACTTCTTCATTTCACAGAATTAGCAAAGGAAGAACGGACGGTCGAAATCCTCTGAGGAGATTTCTCGAAGTTCTGAGGGCCGTTGGATCTTGCGGAGGTGCAAGGAGGTTACGGCGAAAACGTCCAAAGGTTCGAAGCTTAGGAAGGCAGAGTCGTCAATCCTAAGTCACAAGGACTGTTAGATCTACATGTGACATCGCATATCGGGGACTTGCAAGCCGAAGCTCCAAATTTATACAACGAGTATTGTGATATCGCGATCCGCGATATCCCGACAAGCCCAGAACCGTCCATCAGCGAGGATGCGTGTCAAGAGATCAGGAAGAGTTGGGGTTTGGCATATTGGGGGTTTTGACGACGAGATACACAGATAGATTGAAATCGCGATCCGCGATATCCTGACGGGAGAAGTTGTGTGGGCCACAGCAGGAGCTAGTGGAGTACAGGTGGCACAGTATCGAAGATCGGGAAAAGTCAAGTCCCAAATCCTTTGGCATCAGGATTCGTGATCCTGCGAATGCTGAACTCTCGATAGAAGCGACGGGGAGTGGAGAAAGTAAACTCACACATGCGCATCAGAGATTCGGCGCATTGGGTATCGAGAGTAGACAAATCAAAGTGCACTACATCGCGAGTAGCAAAACCGCGATAAGGGAATTTTCGATAGATACGAGAGGAGGTCAGCGTTAACTGAGCCATCGAGTCTTGGGGATTCGAGATCCCAGAAATTGACAGTGAACTTGTGAAGCCGCAAGTTCCGATTCTCCTATAGATGAGGAAAAGGGGAATCGTGCATAAGAGAATCTGTGGGGTGCAGATTTCCCGATAGGGAAATAGAAGAACCTTGGAGTTCTTTGGGCCGAGAAGAAGAAGATCCTGTGAGAGCAGACATGCTCCGAGGAGTGCGGCTACGTCAGGTTTGGTATCAGAGCTCAGAAAGACTCTTTGCTTTCTGTAGTAGAGAAGAGAAGTATTTCACCATGCTGCCGAGGAGAGAAAGGCAATCACTTGATCTAGAAGATAGAAAGGTGAGAAGAAGAGGCAGGCAGGTAGCAAATCTAGAAATGGAGAGACCGATGCGTGATCTCCGAGCAAGACTTGATGACATGGAGACAACGCAAAGACGCATAGCTAGTGCAGGGGATCTCAGTGATTCCGATAATGAAGTTGAGGTTGAACGAGAGGAGGAAGTTACAGCTGAGGATGCGGCGAATGAGCACCTAATTAAAGCTATCGCAAGGATGGTTGCGAAGGCAAAGATGGACATTCCAGTTTACGAGGGAAATCTGGATGCAGAAGAGCTACTAGACTGGATTAGAGGTCTTGACACCTACTTCGACTATGAAGATGTCGAAGAAGATAAAAAGGTCCGACATGCTGTTACTCGCTTGAAGGGACATGCAACATTGTGGTGGGACGAGCTACAAGCTGACAGACGCTGTAAAGGCAAGTAGAAGATCAAAAGTTGGGATCGAATGATTGCAAAGGTGAAGGCGAAGTTCATCCCAAGAGACTATCAAATTACTCTATTCAGGAGAATGCAGAACCTGAGACAGAAGCTGATGACAGTGAAAGAATACACTGAGGAATTCTATTGACTGAACATCAGAGCAGGTCATCGGGAGAGGGATGATGAGAAGGTTGCTAGATATCTGAATGGTATAAGATACGACATTCAGGATGAATTGAGCATGGTAACCATCCGAACAGTGGAGGATGCTTATCATATGGCTATGAAAGCTGAAGAGAAGATGAGTCGTAAGCAAGGGCAGCGAGGGCGAGGAAGGAGCCAACCCAGAGGCAAGTCGGTTGTCCAGGACAAATATCAGAAGCCCAAGGAGGAATGGAAGAAACCTTAGGGTAGAATTGAGAGAGGTGGAACCTCACAGAGAGGGCCATATGTTGAACAGAGAGGCCAGCATACAGAGCAGAGTGGAGGATATGCTGACAACAGTACTTTTCCTCGTACTAGAGGTAGAGGAAGAGGAAGAGGTGGAGTAATCACATGCTTCACATGTGGAAAGAATGGGCACAAGTCTTATGAGTGTCCAGAGAAAAAGAAGGACATTGGGGAAGCTCACATCACCGAAGCACAGAGGTGGGATGTTGAGGCAGAAGACACAGAAGGCGGAAGGTCGTTGATTATGCGAAAAGTCCTTTTGACACCCGAGAAGGAGGTGAAGAGTTTAGTCCAAAGGACTAGACTGTTCAGAACAACTTGCAAGACCAAAGACAGGGTGTGCAAGGTTATTGTTGACAGTGGTAGCATGGATAATCTCGTTTCAACCGAGATGGTAGAGAAGTTGGAGCTGGAAACAACTAATCATCCAAGCCCATACAGAGTTTCTTGGCTACAGAAAGGACACCAGGTAACTGTTACTAAACAATGCTTGGTTGAATTCAAAATAGGAGGGTATAATGATAAAATCTTTTGTGATGTTATTCCCATGGATGTATGTCATTTATTGCTGGGTAGACCGTGGCAATATGACAGAAATGTGATTCATGACGGGAGAATGAACGCATATACCTTGGAGAAGAACGGGAGAACCCATATGTTGCTTCCGATAAAGGATAAGGAGGTGAAGCCGGAGGTAAGCAACACAGTACTTCTCATGAGTGGGAAGGAACTTCTTATAGAGGTGAAGAAGAAGGAAGATCCACAATTCTTTGTGGTCAGGAAACCGAAGATTGTTCTGACTAGTACAAGAGTGGATGATTTACCAGATGAGATTCAGGAACTACTGGAAGAGTTCGCTGACATCATAGTGGACGA
This sequence comes from Picea mariana, assembly GCA_032191745.1. Taxonomy (NCBI): domain Eukaryota; kingdom Viridiplantae; phylum Streptophyta; class Pinopsida; order Pinales; family Pinaceae; genus Picea; species Picea mariana. Next base: position 44,745 of record JASDQU010373615.1, read on the forward strand.
ATTACCTCGTTTGTTGCCACCAATGAGAAGTGTGAATCATCATATTGACCTCATACCAGGAGCTAGTTTTTCGAACAAAGCCGCGTACAGGTTGATGCCGCAAGAAAATGAAGAGGTTAAAAGGCAGGTCCAGGAGTTATTGGACAAAGGATTGGTCAGGGAGAGTTTGAGCCCATGTGTTGTTCCGACAGTACTCAGTCCAAAGAAGGATGGAGGCTGGAGAATGTGTACCGATTCAAGAGCGATTAACAAGATAACCATTAGGTACAGATTTCCATTACCGAGAATGGATGATTTGATGGATTGCCTGAGTGGGGAAAAATACTTTTCAAAGATAGACTTGAAAAGCGGATATCACCAGATTCGCATGAGAGAAGGCGATGAATGGAAGACAACATTCAAGACAAACGAAGGTTTGTATGAATGGCTAGTCATGTTGTTTGGCTTGACAAATGCACCGAGTACATTTATGAGGTTGATGAATGAAGTCCTAAAGGAATTCATCGGGAAGTTTGTCATTGTGTATTTGGATGATATACTAATTTACAGTAAATCAGAGGCTGAACATCTAGAGAATTTGGCTATTGTGATGAAGAAGCTATAGCAAGAGAAACTGTTGATTAATATGAGGAAATCGTCATTTATGAAGACAGAGCTCATTTACTTGGGTTTTGTTATTTCGGCAAATGAATTGAGGATGGATCCAGATAAGGTAGAAGTGATCAAGAATTGGCCATCACCGAGAAATGTATTCGAGGTGAGAAGTTTTCATGGTTTGGCTAGTTTCTACCAGAAGTTCATCAAGAATTTCAGTGGAATTAGCGCAGCGATGATGGATACAGTGAAGAAGAGGCATAAATCTTTTCACTGGACAACAGAGGCTGAGAAGAACTTCAATCTGTTGAAGCAGAAGATCATGGAACAACCATTGTTGGTGTTGCCGGATTTCCTGAAGACATTTCAGGTGAAATGTGATGCAAGTGGGTTTTCCATAGGAGCGGTCTTGAGTCAGGAGGACAGACCAATTGCATATTTCAGCGAGAAGTTGAATGAGGCAAAATTGAAATACTCCACATACGACAAGAAATTTTACGCTATCATATAAGCACTGAAAAAGTGGAGGCATTACTTGATCCCAAAAGAATTTTTTTTATATAGTGATAATCATGCATTACAGTTTGTGACTCAACAGGAGAAGTTGAATCAGAAACATGCAAAATGGGTAGAGTATATGAAGAATTTCACATTTGTGATTAAACACATTTCGGGTACTGCTAACAAAGTGGCTAATGCTTTAAGCAGGAAATGTTTGTTGCTGCAGGAATTTCGAGTCAAAACATTGGGTTTTGAAAATCTCAGGGACATGTACGCAGGAGATGCAGATTTTGGAGAGGCGTATGAAGCAACTGAGAATCCAGTTCTCAGAGACAAAAGCCCTTGGATAGACTACATGATCCAGGAGGGATTGTTGTTGAGAGGAAACCAATTGTGCATTCCAAATTGCTCCATGAGGGAGAACCTGTTGAAGGAGAAGAACAGTGGAGGATTAGCAAGGCACTTTGGCCACGAAAAAACATTTTCAAAGTTGAGTGAGTCATATTTTTGGCCAGGAATGCGAGCAGATGTCAAGAGGTTCATTGACAAATGCAAAATTTGCCAGCATTCAAAGGGGAGAAAGCAGAATGCAGGACTTTATCAGCCATTACCCATACCAGAGAGGCCATGGGAGGCGATAAGCATGGATTTTGTATTGGGGTTGCCAAAGACACAAAGACGTGTTGATTCAGTCTTTGTGGTCGTGGACAGGTTTTCTAAGATGAAACATTTTATTCCATGCCAGAATACCAGTGATGCGACACACATCGCAAATCTGTTTTTCAAGGAGATCATTCGACTTCATGGATTTTCGAAAAGCATAGTTTCGGACAGAGACACTAAATTCATAGGGCATTTTTGGAGGACCTTATGGAAGAAGCTAGGAAATAACTTGGCGTTTAGTTCTACTTATCATCCTCAGACAGATGGACAGACGGAAGTGGTGAACAGAAGTCTGGGAGACTTGCTGAGGAGCTTGGTGGCGGAGCACCACAGCAGCTGGGATAGTATATTGCCACAAGCAGAGTTCGCATACAATGACTCAGTAAATCGGAGCACAGGAAAAAGCCCATTTCAAATTGTGTATGGCACACAACTGAGAGGAGTTTCTGAACTGAGAGATTCAGAACAGACTGCTACTAGCAGTGCTAGTGTAGAATAATTCGTTGAGGCAATGAAGGAACTTCACAGCCAGGTGAAGGAGCGACTGCAAGATTCAAGCCAGGAATACAAGCGCAGAGCAGATCAGCGTCGGAGACAACTTCAGTTTGGAGTTGGTGATCTAGTTCTGGCACATTTAAGGAAGGAAAGGTTCCCGAGGGGAACATACAATAAGTTAAAGATGAAGAAAATTGGGCCATGCAAGGTCTTAAGAAAATTCGGAGAAAATGATTATGAGATCGAGTTGTAGGATGGCATCGGAATATCTCCAATATTCAATGTGGCAGATTTATATCCATACCGGACTGGAGAAGTAGAGACTGGAACCAAGGAACCAGTGATCCAGTGGATGAAACAGATGCCAGTTGCAGAAAAACCACAGATGGAGTGCATACTGAACAAGAGAACGGGTAAGAAGACCCGAAGGAAGGAATACTTCGAGTACCTGGTCAAATGGAAGGGCCACCCAGTGGAAGATGCCAGCTGGGAGACTAAAGTAGAAATACAAAAGCATGGACAGACCATGCAAGATCTCATGGATAGGAGCCCATGAAATTTTTCAAGTGAGGGAGTATGATGCAGGAGCATCGCCAGCACATCAAGCGAGCCAACGCGGAAGCGGAGGACAGTTGGACAAGCCAGCACACATTTTCAAAAATGCTTTGAAATTGTTGCACAGATCTTAAATGAGTCATTTAATAGATGGTGCCTTTGTATATTGTAATGGACCTTGAGCGGATAGCTCTCGTCCTTAGGTAGATAGACATCATTTAATTTAGTTAATGCTGGTAGACAGGATTTTAATTCTAGATTTGATAGCTTAGAGTCTCAGAGGGAAAACGGATATAGACACCCTCATTGTATTATTGTATTATTATCAAGAACAGGAGCAAGAAGAGAAGAGCAGGCAGAGAATTGTATGAAGAACACCCATGTACAGACATTTGAATTAATAGAAGAAAGTTTTGATTCAAATTCATGGCTTGTGTTGTTTCTCTGTGTATTGATGTTATGCTCATGAATATTTGCTTCCTGTCATGCATTTTCTTTTATATGCTGTGTATGTGATTTTATGTATGAATCGAAGTCTGAGAGGGAGATAGAATGAGTTTCAATTGTTTCTCTAATTGAGCCAGAGGATTCCTGCAAGGAGTGCAGTTGAATTGTCCGCAACGAGTGCGTTGACAGAAGGGTTCAATTAGAGATAGCTTTTATTCTCATTCCCTCGAAAGTGCAGTTAGGCACAGTGCCGTGAAAGGAGTACGCAGGCCAAGGAAAAGCCTCGGGGTTGCGAACCTGAGCAAATCTTTGAAAGACTGTTGCTGCAGGAGTATGCAAAGTTGAGAGAATTCTACACTTAGAAATCGTCGAAGGTTTGCCGCAAGGAGTGCACGCAAGAAGTTCTCTAAAGGACTTGAGAAGTCGAGAACAAGATCAGGAGGAATAGGCCTTCGAATTCACTGAAGGATAAGTGCAGAGAAGTTTTCGTTGGAAGTCTGAGGGAAGTGTCACAGGTTGGCGAGCGAGTGAACAAGTCTCGTGAAGAGACACTTCTTCATTTTGCAGAATTAGCAAAGGAAGAACGAACGGTCGAAATCCTCTGAGGAGATTTCTCGAAGTTCCTAGGGTCATTGGATCTTGCGGAGGTGCAAGGAGGTTACGGAGAAAACGTTCAAAGGTTCAAATCTTAGGAAGGCAGAGCCGTCGATCCTGAGTCATAGGGACCATCAGATCTACATGTGACATCGCATATCGGGGACTCGCAAGATGAAGATCCAAATTTGTGCAACAAGTATTGTGATATCGCGATCCGCAATATCCTGACAAGCCCAGAACAGTCCATCAGCGAGGATGCGTGTCAGGAGATCAGGAAGAGTCGGGGTTCGGCATATCGGGGGTTTTGACGACGAGATACACAGACAGATTGAAATCGCGATCCGCGATATCTCGATGGGAGAAGTTGTGTGGGCCACAACAGGAGCTAGTGGAGTACAGGTGGCACAGTATTGGAGATCGGGAAAATTCAAGTCCCAAATCCTTTGGCATCAGGATTCACGATCCCGCGAATCCCGAAGTCCTGATATAAGCGACGGGGAATGGAGAAAGTCAACTCGCACGTGTGCATCGAAGATTCGACGTGTCGGGTATCGGGAGTAGATAAATCAAAGTGCACGACATTGCGAGTAGCGAAACCGCGATAAGGGAATTTTCGATAGATACGGGAGGAGGTCAGCATTGACTGAGCCATCATGTGTCGGGGATTCGAGAGCCCAGAAATCGACAGTGAACTTGTGAAGCCGCAAGTTTCGATTCTCCGATAGATAAAGAAAAGGGGAATCGTGCAGAAGAGAATCTGTGGGGTGCATATTTCCTTATAGGGAAATAGAAGAACCTTGGAGTTCTTCAGGCCGAGAAGAAGAATATCCTATGAGAGCAGACGTGCTCCGAGGAGTGCAGCTGCGTCAAACCCCTTTTCATTTTTCCCAAATCTGCATTTAACAAACATGTGTTAAAACAGGAAAATATGAAATCCGAAAATTAGGGCTCGGAGATGGATTTGATTCTCCCAATATGTGACACCTTTTGGAAAACTGAAAAAGGATAATTATCTTTGATGTGTTAGGCACAAAATTCTCTAACCGTTTCTCAAAATGATACTCTATTCGCTCATAATCCTCATTTGAAAATGATGACTCAACACAGTAAAAAATGTCACATTTTTGAAAACAGACCTCATCTTGTGGGTAACTTTTGACTACTTTAACAAGATCAAAATGAAATTTTGAAGACACCACTGGACAAATTAGGATTTTAATATGTCGATCGACTATTCGAACGCGAAAAATGACCTCTCCATAGCTGAGAAAATTGTGTTTTTCTAAAGAAGTTTTGCATATGACTAGAGTCCCGATTTCGTGATTCGGGGAAACAAAGCAGTGGTTATTAAAATCTCCATGTCAGCCAAATCCCCGAAATAGATTTAATCTTTTACATTGCACTCTTTCGGGCCTTCGGGTTTTGAGTATCATGTCCTCAAGAGTTATGACATGCAAGGAATCTCGAATCGCGAAATCGCAATGGGATTAATTAGACAATAATCATTTGTTTTAATCTCTTAATTAATCACGATTAGCAATTAATCATTAACCTTTCATGGATTCAAATGTCAGAACTTCGATAATACTTGATGCAAGAAATCCAGAATCACGAAATTGCGATGAGATTTATTAATGTTAATCTTTCTTAATCTTTATTTGACCTGGCTTATCCCTTAATACTTTAGTGAATTGGGGGATTGGGGTTGTAGTTATTAAAATATCTACGTCGGCCAAATCCTCGATGGAAAAAAACCCAGACTCGTGTGCTTTTTCTCCATGTGTCTTAATGCTCAGTGTATGTGGTCGTTCCACTGCCAATGCTTCCATTCATTCTCCTTGTGACTCAACGCTCGAACATATGGTACATTTCTTTGATTCTCACATGAACCCTGTCTTTGGATTTTTCGTGAGTTGGCTTGTGACTGTTATACTACTGTGGTATTTGGAGCTAATTTCGGCGTTATTTGACTGAAGATGACAGGTAGAGAACATTCAGTGATGCACGTGACAGACAGATGGTCATTTTCTCATATCTACACTTTTGGTAGTTAAACACTATAAATTTTTTCTCTCCTAAGTTACCGAAAGTCAAAATTTCAATATTGTTACAACAGAGGCTCCATCTAGGGATGGTGCTTTCCTGCAAAGCGCCAAGAAAATTAGACCACATGCCTTCATCCATTGGGCGACCTGAAATCATCCTTATCAAACTCTAAACTCTGTCGCTTTACTTGCACCTTTCCGAAACAAAAAACTGCTTATGCATTCATTGGGCTATGGAGTCATAATGTCTCAAATCAAAACCATACAGGATGCCAAACTGAACTGGAAACGCTCTTAAAACTACTGATGTACTCTAATGATGAAATTCAAGCTTATTTATATACATCACCTACTCTAATTGATATCACTATTTTTTTTTTCAAGTATAGGAAAACTTCCAAATCAACCACGCAAGTACCCAACTAACAAACTTAATTATACTTCCATCTTTGAGAAAAAGGATGATAGGAGTAGCTGCAAATTTCAAAACATGCCCTGGGAACAAGTACTTATAGTTTTGAAATTCAGACTTCAAGAAGTTGGAAATAACAAATTCAGTCCCCCATTTTGACTCGATATAAACTACTACTAGATCGTAGAAGGGAAGAGATATACCACTTTCAAAATTAATCCATACTTCCTCCTGTTGGGCACGCTTTCTAAAATGTTTTTGTGCACTTTGTCGACTGTTGATTTTTTCTTCCACTAGTGTAAAAATGTCGCATTGAAACTTACTGGTCTGTTGCTCAATGGTTGCTAAACATGGAGGAGAGATTAATTGTTTCAGTAACCCCTCCTTATGTCCTTCATCTGTTGTCCAAAGATCTTCTTGGTAGCTGTCATACATAGGATGATATCTTTCATGATTTTGTTGATTGCTTTCTTATTGAACCAAATTTTCTTGCAGCTCATCATCTTTAGAAACACTTTCATCACATTCATCAAACAAAGGAGGACTGTCGTAAATTTTCGTGTGTGATGAAAAATAAATCTGCTCTTCATGTTCTTCTGGATATTCATCATAAATAGGTTCAGCAGATAACTCAAGAATGTCATCAGTCAGACAAATGATAGGAATATCAACTGTGAAGCTATCTATCTCAGATCCACACTCTTTCAAATCATAGTCTAAATCATCTTCGACTAACAAACATTCTTCAAGGTTATTAAACATGACAACCCTCTCTTCTTCATGAAACAAAACAATGTCTACAAGATGATCCTCTGGCCAAAAATCATCATCATAAATTGGTTTACTAACTTCCTCTAAAGTTCCATGGCTGTCATGATTTAAACCTAGATTTTCATTTTCAATAATAGAAGAAGTTCCACTCATATGTTTAGGAATGTGTGAATGGTGCAAATCTGTGTAAGCAGGGGTTGCAACATGACTATTCAGGAGCAGATCTATCTCTTCTTCTGTTAAAGGAGGAGGTGGTCTATGCAATTTCCGGATCAAGCAACTATTGTTTTCTTTCTCTTCTGCATGTTGACCATGATGTTGAATATCTTCTTCTTGAATGTGATCACAAGAGCTATCATATCCTACTTTTTATCAATCAACTCTTCTTCATACTGATTATCTTCATCGACTTGAGAAATTTTTTATATTCCTTCCTCCTCTTCAAGAAGGTGTGTTTGATCTGTTTATCTTATGAATTTTATATTACAACAATCTTCAAAAAGTATTTCAGTTGAATAGATTCTTTTACATTGCTAATGAAAAAGTATGTGAAAATATTTCAATGAAGGAATAATGAAAAAGTAAGTGAAAATATTTCAATGAAGGAATACTGGAATGAAGTAAAGATTTATACCAGAGTCTAGCATCTATTTCCAACGAAAACATAAATAGTTTCATGAGGACATCTTCATGATGTATATTTAATTCATCCATGAGCTTGTGGAATTCAAACAAGTGTTGGGCGAGATTGTCATCCACATATTCTCCAAATTTAAGAAATAATTAGAGTGTTTGGGCGATGGAAATCCATGAAACGGAGGTGAGGTAGAAGCTGATTACAGAGAGAAGGATTTATAAAAGTATGGTAGGAGAATAGAGAGAAAACATATCAAAATGCAAGGAGCACTTAGAAATGAGTGAATTCCAAGCATAAATCAATGGAAAGAGATGGTTGGGACAGAGCGTCTATCCAAGGATGAATCTTGAACCTTCAGATCTCTACAAGAAACAACCTATAACATATCTTGCAATAGAGCATCTAACAAACAGATGAATTCCATTACAAACACAGTCACAAATCGGGAAGAAAATGGAAATAAAACCAAGTGANTACAAATATGTCTCATATATGTATTGAGGTCGAAATCCTCTCTAATCTAAAAGATAACAACAGTTACACCCAATTTTTGAAACTTTCTGCCATAGAAAATGGGCCAAACCGCCAAAAACTAGGGCTGCGGTTATGGATATGTATCTCTCTAATCACAACATCTATGTATAAACTGAAATAGGCTTTTGCGCATCTGTTTATTCTGAGAAAAAACCTCTCTCAGTTCCCTGAGACCCCTTTTCATTTTCCCCAAATCTGCATTTAACAAACATGTGTCAAAACAGGAAAATATGAAATCTGAAAATTAGGGCTCAGAGATGGATTTGATTCTCCCAATATGTGACACCTATAGGAAAACTGAAAGAGGCTAATGATCTCTGATGTGTTAGGCACAAAATCCTCCATCCGTTTCTCAAAATGATACTTTAGTCGCTCAGAATCCTCATTTGAAAATGATGACTCAGCACAGTAAAAAACGCCACATTTATGAAAATGAACCTCATCTTGCGGGGGATTTTTCACTGCCATAACAAGCTCAAAATGAAATTTGTAAGACACCACTGGACAACTTAGGACTTTTAGATGTCGATCGACTATTCGAACATGAAAAATGGCCTCTCCACGGCTACGAAAATTGTATTTTTCTAAAGCAGTTTTGCAAATGACTGGAGTCCCGATTTTGGGTTTTCGGGATTCGGGGAAACGAAGCAGTGGTTATTAAAATCTCCACATCATCCAAATCCTTGGTGGACAAATCCCTGAAATAAATTTCGGCTTTTACATTGCACTCTTTCGGGCCATAGGGTTTCGGGTATCATGTCCTCAAGAGTTATGACATGCAAGGAATCCCGAATAGCGAAATCGCAATGGGATTAATTAGACAATAATCATTTTTTTTAATCTCTTAATTAATCACGATTAGCAATTAATATTTAACCTTTCATGGATTTAAGTGTTGGTACTTCGATAATACTTGATGCAATAAATCCTGAATCGCGAAATTGCGATGAGATTTATTAACGTTAATATTTCTTAATCTTTATTTGACCCGGCTTATCCGTTAATATTTTATTGAATTCAGGTATCGGTGCTGTAATTATTAAAATATCTACGTTGTCCAAATCCCTCGCGGAAAAAAACCCGAACTCATGATCTTTTTCTCCATGTGCCTTAATGCTTAGTGTATGCGGTCGTTCCATTGCCAATGCTTCCATTCATTCTCCTTGTCACTCAATGCTCGAACATATGGTACATTTCTTTGATTCTCACATGAACCCTGTTTTTGGATTTTTCGTGAGTTGGCTTGTGATTGTTATACTACTATGGCATTTGGGGCTGATTTCAGCGTCATTTGACTGAAGATGAAAGGTAGAGAACATTCAGTGATGCACGTGACACACAGATGGTTGTTTTCTCATATCTACACTTTTGATAGCTAAACACTATAAAGTTTTTCTCTCCTAAGTTACCGAAAGCCAAAATTTCAATATTGTTACAATAGGTGGTATTCTCAACTCCGCATCTGCCTTCATTGTTCGAGTCACTTCTATGCTGGGAGTAGAGATTACCACTTTGCTACCTTTATAATGGTCGCCAAATGTGATGCCCAAATCTTCCACGTCGAGCTGTCTCCAGATGTCATCCAATATGATAAGAATTTTTTTCTTCTGCAGACATTCCCACAACTCCATCTTTACCCCATCAATATCAGAATTAGTGCTATCAATATTGAGACGGAGACTTGTAGCAATACGACTTTGCAAGTGTCTAACCTCATGGTTTTGAGAAACTGTGATCCAAATCACATGACCGAATATATTACTGACTGTGTACATGTTGTAAATGATTTTCAGTAAGGACGTTTTCCCAACTCCTACCATGCCATATAAACCAATTACACGAACATCATCAGCTCCTGAGTTAAGCCAATTCTGCAGCTGTATCTCGGCAACTTTAATCCCCGAACCCACAAAACCCGATTTTGGTAGGGGTTGAAGCAATAGATGAGATTCTTGGGGGGGTGATGAGTCTACAACCTGTTGAGAGCTGACAAATATTGAAAAGTCAGTCTGAAGGTCTCCAAAGAGTTTATCAAACTTGGCGTTCCATTGTCTAGTTCATCTGGACTCTTTGATGTTGCAGAGACACTGTTGTCGTCTGTCTGATCGATTGATCATGTGCTTGACTTCTTCCAGTGCACCATGGACTCTTTGCAACCAATCTTTCACGGTGTCTGGCGGAGTTTTCTGCCGATCTTGAGAGTAATTGTTAATAGAGTGTAAAAGGTGATAAATTGTGAAGGACAGAGAAATGCAGAGAGAAAAGAATAGTATATTCAAATGTATGAAGAAGTACAGAACAGAACTGAAGAGCTTCAGAAGTGATACAAACAAGAGGAAATAACTGAGCTTATATATGCTCAAAGCAAGACAGAAATAGAAAGTACAACTGTCCAGT
>JASDQU010373615.1:55492-75001 GCA_032191745.1 Picea mariana
TACCTCCTAGTCTCCTATATATACCAAGGAGACATTTTCATTTTGAATAATCTTGTACTTGAACATTTAAGTGGGGTAAAAGGAGGTTGCCCCCTCGAAGAGGCTTATTATCTGAAATTATTTCTTTTTCAAGGCATTGAGTACTTTTCATGAGGTTTTTCTATGCTATATTGATGTTTGGTTCTTAACAGGAACAGGTATTGTATCATGGGCATCAAGGAAGCATCCCATAGTGACTCTTTCTTCAGAAAAAGGAGAGTAAAAGGAGAGTACGTCGTAGCTACAAGCGCAACTTTTCAAGAAGTTTGGATGAAAAGAATCTTAAAAAAAAAAATTGCAGGAACAATAGTAACCGGCTATAGTATTTTGTGACAACAATTCAACCATCGTGTTATCAAAGAATCGTGTGTTTTACAGGAAAACTAAGAACATTGATACAAAGTATCGTTTTATGAGAGAATTGGTGAATAACAAAGAGATTTGTTTAGAGTTTTGCAGGTCAAAAGAACAAGTTGCAGACATTTTCACAAATGCTTTGGCAAGAGATGAATTTCAGTATCTGCACAATAGTCTGGGAGTGTACGCAGTAACAAATAAGTGATAGTAAATTGAAATTTTTGATGTAAATTTTTATATAATCCCACTTACTTATAATTAAGGGGGGGTGTTGGAAATAGTAATTACAAGTCGGTGATATATTCACTTTTCCGCCGATTTGTCTGCTAGTCAATTTGTCAATAGTTTTTCATTCATCTGAATTGTTAGTCATTGAGTTTGCTTGACAGTCTGCAAATGAAAATTTGCACGTTTACTCAAACTCAGTCTAAGTCAGTCGACAAGCAAGAGAGTTATAAATGGAGTTGATATTTATCTTTCTTGAGTTCAGTTAAGTAAATGAAGAGTCATTCAAATTAATAATAGTTTTTAATGTTGAGTCGGTCTTATTTCTAGAGGAATTCTTAGTCATAGCTAATATCAATCTGATTCTTTAGTTAGTTGAGATGATGCAGGGAAGAGGCAGAGCAGAAGAGAGAACATAGTCGTGAAGGAGAAACAATAATAGCTAAGGAGTTGAAGAAGTCTGAGCACAATCTCTATGTTTGTGAAGTTAGCAGAAGAAGTTGTTTAAGCCAACGCCCACCATAGTATTGTATTTTGTAACCACACAGAGTGCGCCAAAGTTATTAATATCAAGTATTTTGTGTGTTGACAAATTTCATTTCATATTTATGAGTTTATGTGCTAAGCATAGAATTTTGCTATTCTGCATCCATAAATCATTCTACTAAGTGTTATATCACAACGTAAAGTAAATTGTGCAGCCTGTGAACTGCGTGATAAGTAGTGAGAGTTCAACGATGAAGCTTGTGGCGCACATTATTTTTTCACTGCGTTGCACATAGTTTCCCTACTCTTTGTTCTCTCTAGAAAAATGTGATGCCCAAATCTTCCACGCCGAGTTGTCTCCATATGTCGTCCAATATCAGAATAATCTTTTTCTTTTGTATACATGCCCACAACTCCATTTTTCCCCGATCAATATTGGAATTAGTGCTATCACTAACAACAACCACTTTATAAAAGTGGTTGATATACGTCGATCAACGCCATTAATTTCAAAAGGTTGAAAATGACACCAATCGACTTATATCAACTACTTTTATAAAGTGGTTGTTGCTAGTTGACGACCAACATGCCATAGGGACAACCATTAATATATTAATACCTATATAATAACATTGTATTAATTAATTATTAATGTATATTAATATATTAAATATTTAATAATTTATTAAAAATCTATTAATTAATATTGTTAAAGTATTAATACATTAATATATTAATAAAGTACTACATTAATGTAATGTATTAATATATATAAATTAATGGTTTATTAATATATTGTATTAATGTAATATATAATATTTATATATAAATGTTATATAGATGAAAGTAAATAATTATAATATATTGATTAATACATTAATAATGTAATATAATAATTAATTAATTAATTATTACTTTATACATTACTAAAAATATGAATACAATAATAATGTAATACATTAAATATATTAATATAATAAATGCGATATTAAAGTTTTAATACACAAATAAAGTAATATATTAATAATACATTAATAAAGTAGTCACACATTGAACTAAATGTAAAATATTAAATTATTAATGAAACATATTAAACTATTAATATATATTAAATTTTTATTAATGTATTAATGATGCATTAATTAATGTTGTTAAAGTATTAATATATTGTTAAAGTCTTAATATTAATATTTTTAAAGTGTATCAACCACTTTTATAAAGTGGTTGGTTGTTGATAGTTACTCACATACATAATAGATGAATAATAAATCATTAATGAATTAATACATAATTAACGTATCAATGTATAAATTAAAATAATATTGTATAAAATATTAATATATTGATTAACTCAAAATTAATTAATGTAATAATTAATTAAAAAATTAATATAATATCTAAAATAAAGTATTAATACATTAATATATATTGTAATATACAAATGTAAAATAAGTAATGTATTAATTAATTAATGTTATTAATAGAATATATTAATAAAACAATAATACGTTAAAAATATTAAAGTATTCAAAAATACATTAAAATAATAATAAGTTAATAAAGTATTTATACTTCATTAAAATAATACATTAATAGATTATTAATAAAGTATTCACACAATAATAAAGTAATGACACATTAATAATGTAATACTACATTACACAAATAATCCCTTATAATAATGTATTAACTCATTATTATAATGCTTAAATATATTATAGTTAATATATTTATACCTATGTTGCACGAGTTTTTGAAAAATGGGAACGTGGATATGAGAGTAGAAGTTTTCCCCAAATTTACAGAAATGTGAAGTTGGGAGCGACAACAATATATATTAAAAATATATATAAATATATTTTATATTATAATGATACTTTTGATTACAATGTATAGAGATATTGATACATTGAATCTTATTTTAATAAAATTGAAAGTCAATGGAGGACAATGTTTTTTCTATTGCAACAACTACAATATTGAAATTACTAATTTAATTTGTGGTAATAATTATATGAATATATTTAGCACAATACTAAAACTTTAATATTTATAAATATTTCATTAAAAAATGAGAAACAAAATTGAAAATACATATATATAATTTTAACATATTTTCAAAATTAAACTCTACATATATAAACTTCAAACATCTTTGTAAATTTGAAGCATGATTCAAAATTTTACTACTCTTCTAATATGAAAATATAATAAAAGTCAATGATATGGTTGGTTGATATCAACTACAAACTGGAGAAAATGCTTGCCATGGATAGGTTTGATTTATTTGACTTTCATGTTTAGTTTAGGCTTGAAGGGAAACATACATGCATTAAAAAAATTTCATATTCACAACCATAAAGTGAGTATTATTAAGATTTTTTACCTAACTAATTTTTGAAATAATATTTACTTGTAGTTTAGTTTTAGCTTTGTAGTGATATTTTGAATAAATATAATGAAAATATTTGTAATAAATTATGTATTTGTAATAATGAAATAAAAATATTTACATTTTAATTTAATATAACTATAATTTAAAGCTCTATTTTTAGAAAATACATTATTAAAATATTAATATATTATTAATTATTTATACATTAATAAAATATTAATATATTGTAATAATGCATTTATAAATTATTATAATGTATTAATATATTATTAGTCCATGTCAAAGGCTCAGAGACTATAGCAATGAGTTTTGAGCTGACCCACTATTACTTCTATGTTTCACTAAAAATTTTTACTCATTTGCAATTTTAAATTTAGGAAAACTTCAATAATTAGTTTATTAGGATTAAAATAAATAAATAAATTTTATTTTTCTAACATGTTATTGGCTTTAAACTTGAAAGGGTTATTGGAGCGGTGGTAGCGAGCATTAATGATGATTTTTTAATTGATTTATATCAGATTTGAACGCCTCGCTCGAAAACTTCAATAATTATTTTATTAGGATTAAAATAAATAAATAATTTTTTTTTCTAACATGTTATTGGCTTTAAACTTGAAAGAGTTATTGGAATGGTGGCAGCGAGCATTAATGATGATTTTTTATTTGATTTATATCAGATTTGATTGCCTCGCTCAAAAACCTTGGCTGATTATTAATTAATAAGCAACAAGGTATTCATTAGCATATTGTCGGCCTTGCCAACTGTCTCACTACCTATGTCATGTTTAGGAAGCTCACTTCCTTCTTCAACAATGCCTTGTTCAAGAAGATCATTGCCTTCTTGATTGGCACTGCACCATCGCCATCACCTTCTTCCACTTCACCGCACCACCTTCAACTGCAATACAACTTTTTAGGCTCATATTTGGTTCCTACACTACCCACCTTAGATGTTCTGGTTCATGCACTGCCCACCTTAGATGTGCATTGTCTCTGTCATATTATATATTTTATATATGTGTGTATCTAGCTCTACACAAGATCCTCGCAGCAAAAGGGAGACTTGTAGAATGATCCACAGTAGTAGGGAGACCCGCAGAATGATCCATCTGGCAGGGATGAGAGCACTGTTCAATCCAGTTGGTGAGGACGAGAGCACTCAATACCAACTAAGTTGGTTGCAGGTGTGTGATTTTACTTCCTTGAACCTTATACATCTAGAGGTAGACCTTCTTTGATGTGCTTACTATTAATACTCATATCAATTGCCTCTTTAAAGAAACATAGGTGGTAGGAAATATGATTTCAGTATATTAAATCAATAACTTAGATATAGTAGTGATGTGGGATCTATATCATCGTGAAATACAATTGCTAATATTTGTCCCTATAATGGCATGTTAAAATTTTCTCTTATTTATATAATACATTGTCTCTATCGTATATTCAATGCAATGTGATGGTTGTAGGAAAAATGTATGAGGAAAAATGTTAGTTTTTTCCATGGAGATATATGTCATATTATCTTTTTAAATATGAATAAAAAATATTTTGTGGAGATAAATGAAGGTGAAACTTTTTGGCGAGTATATCAACTCTCAACAATGCCAAACAATGAATCAAGGATTCCAACACAAATGAAAAGCAATAACATAGCGACACAGACCACTGAACTAACTAGGCTCGGATGGTCGGGAAGGTCATTCCTTCCCGAAAACAAAATGAATATCATTTATTTAAAAATTGTAAGATGGCTTGCCTACAAGTGCACCTGCAAAGGAAATGTCATGTCAAATCCCATTGAAGCAATATTGCATGCTTGTTAGAGTTTACACATACCAATCACCTTCCACTCGTGAACATACATTAATGCAAAATTGACTCGAGTCACCATTACTTATAAGTAGCACATGAAATTTTTAATACTTGGAAATGCTAGGAATAGAATCCACCTAATGAAAGTTGGTTCGGGAGGCCCTCACACTACAATTTAAGGACATTTTCTAAGAACAACCTTCTCTCTCCAGGAAAACCATGCCTCTACATGGTAAGGATGTTGTTGTAAAGATAATCGGTGACTTCCATAATAGAAAAAACACCTTGTTTATTTCAACTGATGGGCTCGTGCATAGGTCACACCAGGGAACATCATTTCTATCGACAAGTCTGCTTAGTGCTGACATTTGTTCCACTTTAAACGAGTCGATCCACTTTCTTTCCCATAGGTTGATGGGTAGATAGAACCTACTTTGTTAAAATAAATGATGAACAATAGAGAGGAAGATGACCTCCCTAGCTGTGTTGCTTATAAGGCGATGAACAGCCAAAGTGTTGGTGATCAAAATCTGGACCAGGGGTCTAAAATTTGCTCAATTTTCAAAGTGCTCGGAATGCAACGAAAACGGTGCCATTGCGTCTGTCTCCTCTTCCTGATTCTGACGGTATATTTACTTTCTCAAACGAAGTCTGTATGGAGAAGATATTGCGGTCTGTTTGCCGAGCCAAACAGGCAAAAATTTGATGCTGACTATACATGTCTGTACAGTCCGTACAGGACACGTGGCAGGTCCGTACAGCATATGTGGCATGTCCGTACAGGACACATGGTGGCTCCAGGTGATGCCACATGTCATACAGTTTTGGACTTTTTGGCACACAGTTGGGCCAATCCGGAAGTGACACGTGTCACCACTGGATGGGTGACACATGGCATAGGATGACGTCAGCATCCTATGTGTCGGCTAACGTGGTAGGCTGACGCAGCATGTGACTAGACCGTACGGTGATGACGTGGCAACTGCTGGTTGGTCGATTGTTGGTGAGTTGAAGGTTGACACATGTTCATTTTTTGGCAAATGGTATGAGGACACGTGGCCCAATCGGAGGGCGCCATGTGTCACTCAGTATTTGGTTGATTGGTTTGTTTAATAAAATCTTATGGAGGCCATGGGGTTTGACCCCCGGACCTCCCCACCGATGTAATTCTTTAACACATTCCGCTAACCAACTTGCCACCTTTTAATTACTTATAATGTTAATGAATTACAATGTATTTAAGTTTTGGCATAGTATTAAACGGAAAGGGGGCGGGCCGGGGCTTAAGCCCCGACCCATGGTTCCATTGAAAACATATGTGGCCATGATACATTTTGTTTGGCATGCGCGTGGGGTGTGTATTAAATATAGCCCACGGTTTTATATGTTGCGCCATATAACCCGACCGTTGGTTCTATTATAACCCTGTATTGTAATTGCGTGCGGTTTATGCCACGTTTATGTTATATGACCCATTATTATTGCGCGTGGTTTGGTGCACGAGGTTTGTTTACTCTCGGTCATATATATTGTGCCATGTGCCCACGTTTTGGAGCGCGTGGGTTAGTTGCACGGTTCAAACGGTTAAACCACCATTTGCCAAAGCGCGAGGTCGTATGACCATATGCCCGAGAGCTAGGCGGTTGGGGGATGGAGGCGCCCTAACCGTCCTACAGTTTGCACATTTATTCGAAACCGCTTGGTGCCAGGTTTAAACGTGCGTTTTGGAGCATGTTCTCGGTTCATGCACACAGAGGTGCATTTTGGCGAACCAGTTCCAGCAAAGTTGAAGGAGGAAGATGGAGGAGGCCTAACTTCTTCATCGTTTGGCCGTTTGAGGTGCCGTAAAAGCCCAGCCAGGGGTTTTTGGACGTGTTGGATCCATTGGTGCCATTTTCATAGCCATTTGAAGACTTATTCAACAATATTTTCACCATTGAAGTTTTAGCAAGCTTCGGGAAGTTTGAAGCCCTCTTTGATGGAGGACATGGTTTGGTGAGCCTATATTTGTTTTCTGTGATTGAATAATCATTTTTTGCTAATTGATATGCTCTGAACACATTGGTACAGGTTTCAAAGGCTGTTGAGGACTTTTACAGGTGTTTTTTCCAAAGATAAGCTCAGGGAAGCTTATGGCCACATGTAGAAGAGGTCATGCCCGGATGAGCCATAATCCATTTTCAGAGTTGTATTAGTCATTTTTGGGGTTTTTATGTGTTCTGATCTCAATGGTATAGTCTGTTTTTCCATTGGAGTTGAGCAGCAGCTTGTAAAAGAACTTTTGACTAATTAATCCTAGAGAGCCAAGTCCATTGATGGAGGCTCAAGGAGATGTAGCCCGGAGGGGGGTGAACTCCTTTATCAGCTTGTTCTTCTTGTGAGTTTGATGGTTTTATTGCTGCAAGTTGTGTTGATGTGAATTTGTTTAAAGTACATATTTAACCATCTAAAGGAACAATTCCTCACACATAATCATTTACAAGAAGATACATGAACTTAACACATAAGTTTATTTTGCATATTTTAACACATGAAGCAAGGTCCTGTAAAGTTTATTTTAATGAAGTAGGGGTGCTTGCATAGCATAACAAGTCAGCCTTCTATTTTCAAATCAGGTGGTATCAAATCATAAGTTTGTTTTGGTCATGTGTTTGCCATTGATAGCTTGAAGATTTAGCTATTGGTTTTTGTGCAAGTTTTGTGTTGAAATTTGCAAGGATGGCAGAAGCTTCAAGCATTAATAGTTCTCACACATTTTCATTATCTAAAGAAGAGTTGCGAACTATGAGAGATTTGATGAAAGAGATGTATGAAGACAGGAATAAGAACATTTCCCTTGAAGAGCAGTTGATGGCCATGAAGCAGGAGAAAGACCAGCTTTTGCAAAGGTTGCATGAGATGGAGAATCAAATCCATGAGGCAAAGGAAACCCTTACCAAGTACATGCATGAACATAAGGTATGCAGTGTTAGTTTATCTTCTAATTCCTCTAAAGATGAATGTTTTGGTGGTTTTGAAAGTCACACAAGAGGAATAGGGTCCAAGTTGTTTTTTAAAATGGGCTATAAAGGTAAAGGTTTGGGCAAACATGCACAAGGCATTGTTGAGCCTATTGTTGTTGAAGAAAGACCCAGGTTTTGTGGTCTTGGATATGAACGACAAGATGGATCAAATTCCAAAGTCAAGGAGACAAGGGAAAAGGTTCCAAGGATCAATTTTGTTTCGAGTTCACCTCCTCAAGAAGGCTTTAAAGGTGAAAGTTCAAGAACTTTTGTTGAAAGTTCAATTCCTTCAGCATGCAAGGCTTGTGTTCAAGATGAATGCAAATGTGAGAGTTGTGACAGTGATGAGGACAAGAATATTGTTGATGGTCTTCAAAGGAGAGCCTGTAACTCTTCAGATTCACCTCCTCAAAGAGGCGATAAATGTGAATGCTCCAGGTATAATTCCGCTTATCATTCAGTTGCTTTTGATTATGTTAAGCATAATAACTTTGCATGTAAAACTGGAAGAAAGAATCCATGTACGTATTGTGGTTTGTATAACCATCATGTTTCCAAGTGTTGGAAAAGGTTGGCCAATTTTAGGAAACTGGATAAGCAAAGACAGCGTGAAAAGAGGATGCAAAAGATTTGCACCCACTGTCAGAAGCGGGGTCATCTCATTGACCAATGTTGGACATTGCATCCAACCACTCATCCACAGTACATGAAGCAGTTGGATAAAGATATTGGCGAGAATGGAAGAGGATATTCCATCATCGATGTGAGTCAAGATGATTCACAAGAGGACGATGTTCAGTCGAAAAAGTCACCGTTGAGTTGGCTTGGTAAGAAATTGTTGGATTTCTTAAGCAAGTAACGCTTGCGTTTGTCTGTTGTAAATGTACTTTCTAGTGTTATGTGTGAATTTATGGGAAGCATGATAAGTTGCAGCCATTTATATTTTTTGTATTCAACTCTTAAGTACCCATATGTTTCGAGGTTGTACTTATGTTTGACTGGAAGGAGAGTTGAAGAGTCCTATACATGCATTTGTTTTTATGTATGTGTAAGCAGTGAACCTGGTGATGGTTCATCATGAGTGATTCATGATTATGTATCATGTTCGTCGACTTGTCAGTTTGGGAAGGTTGATGTTTCAATGAGTCTCGACTGGTGTTGATGATTTTCTGACGACTATGTTGTGTCGATCGTGTGTTCGACTTGTGTTTAGTTGATGGTGTTTATTGACTTGAAAGTTGATTTTTAAAATGCCACGTGCTTTGATAAAGTATGAGATGCGATAGTTTGTTTGAAGAACAAAAGATTTTGTTGGCATCATTTTTCAGTCTTGTATAATTGATTTTCAAGATTGATGTTTTCTTGGCTTGTGACAAGATGTCGCAGGAAGGTTTTTGCAGCCATTGGAGAGTTGATTTTGTTGACGCCAAAGAGTCCAAAAGAATGACTTGATTCTCAGTGGGAAGGTTGGCAGTCTTCCAAGCACAGAGAGAGCAGTGGGTCAGCAACAGCCAGAGAGCAGTGGTTGAAGGACATAGCCAGTTGCAGTGCACGGCATGTCAAATTATTCAGGTGATTATCGAACAGATTTTGATATAACTTGAGAGCAGATTGATGATCATAAGATTTTGTGGGTCCAAAAGACTTTCAGTGGGAAGGTGTGATCAAAATCTGGACCAGGGGTTTAAAATTTGCTCAATTTTCAAAGTGCTCGGAATGCAACGAAAATGGTGCCATTGCGTCCGTCTCATCTTCCTGATTTCGTCGGTATATTTACTTTCTCAAACGGAGTCCGTATGGAGAAGATATCGCGATCTGTTTGCCGAGCCAAACAGGAAAAAATTTGATGTTGACTGTACCTGTCCGTACAGTCCGTACAGGACACATGGCAGGTCCATACAGCATACGTGGCATGTCCGTACAGGACACGTGGCGGCTCCAGGTGATGCCATGTGTTATATAGTTTTGGACTTTTTGGCACACAGTTGGGCCAATCCGGAAGTGACACGTGTCACCACTGGATGGGTGACACGTGGCACAGGATGACGTGAGCATCCTATGTGTCGGATGACGTGGTAGGATGATGCAGTATGTGACTGGACCGTATAGCGATGATGTGGTAGCTGTTGGTTGGTCGATTGTTGGTGAGTTGAAGGTTGACACGTGTCTGTTTTTCGGCAAATGGTATGAGGACACGTGGCCCAATCGGAGGGCGCCACATGTCACTCAGTATTTGGTTGATTGGTTTGTTTAATAAAATCTTATGGAGGCCGTGGGGTTCGACCCCCGGACCTCCCCACCGATGTAATGCTTTAATACATTCCGCTAACCAACTTGCCGCCTTTTAATTACTTGTAATGTTAATGAATTACATTGTATTTAAGTTTTGGCATAGTATTAAACGGAAAGGGGGTGGGCCGGGGCTTAAGCCCCGACCCATGGTTCCATTGAAAACATATGTGACCATGATACATTTTGTTTGGCACGCGCGTGGGGTGTGTATTAAATATAGCCCACGGTTATATATGTTGCACCATATAACCCGACCGTTGGTTCTATTATAACCCTGTATTGTAATTGTGCGCGGTTTATGCCACGTTTATGTTATATGACCCATTATTATTGCGCGTGGTTTGGTGCACAGGGTTTGTTTACCCTCGGTCATACATATTGTGTCATGTGCCCGCGTTTTGGAGCATGTGGGTTAGTTGCACGGTTCAAATGGTTAAACCACCATTTTCCAAAGCGCGAGGTCATATGACCATATGCCCGAGAGCTAGGCGGTTGGGGGCTGGAGGTGCCCTAATCGTTCTACAGTTTGCACATTTATTCGAAACCACTCGATGCCAGGTTTAAATGTGTGTTTTGGAGCGTGTTCTCGGTTCATGCACACAGAGGTGCATTTTGGCGAACCAGTTCCACCAAAGTTGAAGGAGGAAGATGGAGGAGGCCTAACTTCTTCATCGTTTGGCCGTTTGAGGTGCCGTAAAAGCCCAGCCAGGGGTTTTTGGATGTGCTGGATCCATTGGTGCCATTTTCACAGCCATTTGAAGACTTCTTTAGTTATATTTTCACCATTGAAGTTTCAGCAAGCTTCAGGAAGTTTGAAGCCCTCTTTGATGGAGGACATGGTTTGGTGAGCCTATATTTGTTTTCTATGATTGAATAATCATTTTTGGCTAATTGATATGCTCTGAACACATTGGGACAGGTTTCAAAGGTTGTTGAGGACTTTTACAGGTGTTTTTTCCAAAGAGAAGCTCGGGGATGCTTATGGCCACATGTAGAAGAGGTCATGCCCGGATGAGCCATAATCCATTTTCAGAGTTGTATTAGACATTTTTGGGGTTTTTATGTGTTCTGATCTCAATGGTACAGTCTGTTTTTCCATTGGAGTTGAGAATCAGCTTGTAAAACAACTTTTGACTAATTAATCCCAGAGAGCCAAGTCCATTGATGGAGGCTCAAGGAGATGTAGCCTGTAGTGGGGTGAACTCCTTTATCAGCTTGTTCTTGTTGTGAGTTTGATGGTTTTATTGATGCAAGTTGTGTTGCTGTGAATTTGTTTAAAGTACATATTTAACCATCTAAAGGAACAATTCCTCACACATAATCATTTACAAGAAGATACATGAACTTAACACATAAGTTTATTTTGCATATTTTAACACATGAAGCAAGGTCCTGTAAAGTTTATTTTAATGAAGTAGGGGTGCTTGCATAGCATAACAAGTCAGCCTTCTATTTTCAAATCAGTTGGCTTCAAATTACTCCTTTGTTATTGGATATGGATTGTCCCAACCATTAAGATAGGTTTCAAAGGTATATGAATAATATTTTTAATGTTTGTAATAGTTTGTTTCTGCATTCTCTTATTCTGTGATTTCCATTATTGTTTGTAAATATTGAGAGAATTTGGGATGTAGACTCTTATTTTGCAGTCACCCATTCCTAAATAATAAATTAATTGCAAGATTTGTCATAAAACTTATTATTAATAAAATAAAATAATAAAATATGATATTTATTTTTTTCTTATAAAAAAATAATAATTTGTGTAGTGATTTGCGTGCCTAACAGCCTCAGTTAATAAATCTAACATGCATAAATTATATAGTTAACCCCATAGTAAAAATTAAAAAGAATGGAAGAGTAATTAAAGATTTATTTGTATTAATATAATAATATTGATTTTCACTAATCTTTATAAAAAAATTATAGAATTTCATTAATAAAAATAAAATACTTCAATATTTTATATAATAACCTTTTATCAATATAAAATAGTTATACCATGGAACTATTACAATATTTTATATAATAACCTTTTATCAATAGAAAATAATTATACCATGGAACTATTACACTTGTACATATTTTTACATTACTGTAACATTATATATACTTAACTATCATCAATCAATCTACTAACTATCATCATCAATCAATCTATATTTGACCAATAACAATGAAAGTTGTAACTTTATATATATACTTAACCATCATCAATCAATCTAAATTAGACCAATAACAATGAAAGACGAGACATCACATTACTTGAATTTTCACTCTTAAGTATTTGGATAAATTTTTTTTATTGAAATATATAAAAAATTATAATTAAACTTTATATTTCTGCTAGTTATTCCACGTGGTGCTAATTTCATGAATTTACATGATGATCGTGGTCACATTATTCCAAGTGGTGCTAATTTGATGAATTTTTACAATACTGTGCTAAGGGCCGAATGTTGACATAGGAAAATAATAAATGATTGAATACCATAATCCCACAACATTACATTTCATCTTTAATGCAAGTCACCCAGGAATCCTATAGTTACCACGGTACCCATCCACCACTGGAACTTATGGATACATAAATTTAATTCTTTCCAATAATGCATTGTACGGGTGGGAAGACAGGTCCATCTCTTTAGGGAAGAGATATGTAACCATTAAATGTATATGAAATTTGAAAATTATTTTTGCAATTTAATCCTAAAATCTTTTATACTATTTTAGTTTTTTAGATTTATGACTTTTTGACTTGAGACAATGTGATGTGTGTACATAAATCATAGTACAATAACACATCTATAATAGTTAACATATGTAGTTGTGACTGCAAGCATATGGTTCCCAATTAAGAGAGCTGCAAAGCAGAATGTACAACTTACATGTAAAGAATAAATACACTGATTTAGATGCAGATCCTATGTAACGTTTTAGATCCAAATCCAAATGATATAAATATCAATTTCAAATTAAGTAGTAAATATTTCTTGAAAATCAATTAATATTCTCATTTTCAAACTTCAAAACTTGCTTGACAGAAACTGCATTATCATGAGGATCTTATTATATTAATATATTAAAGTATAAATTAAAGTAATATATTAAAATATATTAATATATTGATCAATTGAAAGTTAAAAGTTAATAGTACATTATTAATTAATACATTAATATAATGTTTAAATTAAAGTATTAATATATACTGTAATATACATTTAGTATTATAGTAATTAATTAATGTTAGTAATACAATACATTTTTATTTTTTTAAGTAAAAAGGGGAAGAACTTGTTATATTATCATTGCCGAGTTACAGAGTCTGTTTACGATGCCAGTTGTCTTGCCTAAGTAGGAAACCGAGACAGCTAGGCATCTTATGCCATTTGTTTCCAAGCAAACAAAACTATGAGAGAGTAGTCTTGCCCAAAGGAAACCAAGACGTCTAACCATTAAGAGCAGTCTTTGTACTGAAAACCTAGTTACAACATAACTAAGATCTAACTGGGCGAAAACCTCGTTCGGAAACAAAAAAATGTTGCTAACTAAGAACATCATTGAACCTTTTATCCAGCCGGCTTGTCCTCATCCCTGTGCCTTCGCCATCCTACTCGAAACGCATAAGCTTGTGCGCACGTAGGGCATTGCCTTTTCGAAAGAGTCTTGGAGTGAGCAGCGAACAACATGTCGAGTCGATGGTTGATTCAAGTAATGCGAAAGATCTGATCATCCAACAGGCTCCGCATATCAAAGATTAGAGCTAGGTACCCCGGATTGCTGAAAGGATGTTGGTCATGCCAATTGCCATCAGCAGAGGCTAAGGGAATTGGCCCCGTTGCTTCTTCACTTGCATGTGCTTCGCTATCTTGATGTGTCGATTGGTTGAATAGCTGAGTCGCCTCCTCCATAGGTGCACCAGTGGATGAGTCACTTCTTCCTTTTGCGTAGGACGAGGTCTCTTCTTCAACATAGCAGGTGGTGAATTCCTCTACCAGGCAAGTTGCACTGGAGCCAAGCGGTTTTCGCAAAGGAAAAATCTTGTCATCAGTGCCAAAGTTAGTGGGAGGATTCCAATTGTCTAGGAATGTGAACAGAGGGAGCTCAGGATAGCTTTGCATGGCCTCGTCCAGGGTGATCTCTTCCACATACGCCATTGGAGGCATTCGAGGTTTCCTGTGTCTTCGCGAGGATGCCATGGCCAACGCTTGCTCGAATTTCTTCTACCTCTGTCGACGAGATTCGGTTGTGTACCAAGCTGCGCCCCTACGTGGATTTCCTCGTGCTCTGGGCATAATGAGGGACCTGGAGATGTCCAAGGTTCTCTGTGGGTGGATGGCTCTGCTCCAAAGCTCCAGTGGGTCTGCGAAATTCGGCTCTGCGAAATTTAGCTCTGCATTCAACTCTGCAGTAAGCAAATGTCGCTCAATGCTATCAAGGCGGGTGATAAGGAGGAGGACGATGACGACTGCCATGGCCATTAAGGCTAGCTTCTGAGTGCTCTAGTGCGTTGTACTGGTCACTTGCGCAAAGGGCCTCATCTTCTGGATAATGTTGCACGGTTTCATTCTCGTTTAATTGCTGAGGGGATGGTCATCGGTGGTTGTATTAATGGTGCATTCCGGCGTTATCCCGCGTGGCTCGACTCTACGATGTGGCACCCCATCCAAGGTAGTAATACAATACATTAATAAGCTACTCATACATTTAAAAAAATTAAAATATTTCAAAATACATAAAAGTATTACATTATTATATTAAAATAATAATAAATTAATAAAATATTTATACAGTAATAAAGTAATACATTAATAAGGTAATGATATATTAATAAAGTAATAGTAATGATACATGAATATTGTAATAATACATTACACAAATTAAAACATTAAAATAATGTATTAGCTTATTATTATAATGCTTCAATATATTATAATTAATATATTTATACATTATTAATTCATACATTGATAAAGTATTTATACATTAAAATTTATTAAAATAATGTTTTAGTAAAGTAATAATGTATTAATAAAGTAATGATACATTAATAAAGTATTAATACATTATAATAGAGCATTTATAAATTATTATAATGTATAAATACATCATAATTAATATATTAATATATTAATAAATAATAAGTTGCTATAGTATTAATACATGTATTAAATTAATACACCAATAAATAATATATTAATGTCAATTAGGTTTAGTTTGGATGGTTGCTAGGAATCATTGTTATCCTCCTCCTCCAGGTTCAATTCCCATAAATGGCATGATGAGCTCATAATGAGTATTATTGTAATGGATTGGAGCCTATATGTATTGGAAAGTTTCCTTTGATTCAAAATTCAATAGCAAGAAACTGTTATGTTATTTCCCTTTGGAAAAATACCAAGGTTGTTATGTTATTTCCCTTTGGAAAAATACCAAGGTTGACCATGATTATGACTATGGATGACTATTAGAGTGGTTGACTATGGTTGAATTTAATCATAGAAGACCACAACTATAGGTGGAGTGTGTGTATTGAAAATGTTCGTCACAATGTGATGTTGGGAGATATTTCGTCACATTGCAACAACTCGAAATGTTTATGAAAATGTGAAAATCTATGTTCATGTGATATTGAGAGATTTTTATCATAATGCAATGTTGGAAAATGTGCATGACATTGTGATGTTGGGAAATGTTCATGAAAGTCCCACATTGGGAAATGTTTGTGACATTGTGACATTGAGAAATGTTCATCACAATGTGACATTGAGAAATGTTAGTCACATTATGATGTTGGGAAATGTTCATCAGAAATGTGGTTGACGTTGGGAAATTTTCTTCACATTGCGATGTCGTGAAATGTTCGATGTTGGGAAACATTGCACGGTAGTAGCTAGTCATTGCAATCATGCCTCAACTTTAAATGAATTTGTAAATATATCACAAATATCAACATATTATTTAAAATTTAAAATATTTATTGGGAGAAAGATTACAAAGAGTGGAGTGTAAGAATTTGAGATTGAAATGCATGTCTCCTTTTTTCGCTAGACCAATTAGCATGGTTCTTTTGACTAATCCAATTTAGATTGTTTATCTTTTCTCATGCTTATGCAATCAAGATACAAAATGATTGATTGCAGTTAAAGTACATAAAAAAAAGCTTGATTGTAGTTCAACGCTATAAAAAAAGCTTGATTGTAGTTCAAGGCCATAAATAACAAACATTAGAGCCACAAAATTCTAATGCCTCCACAAAATTGTCCCATAATAGGAGACTGTAAAAGGAATCTCTTTCAACAGTAATGATATTTTTGCATTCAATAGAAGACATGTAATTTATGTAGTTGCATAACTAAGAACCTAAACTGGAAATTTTAAGCAGATAGTGAATGCATGCATGTGGGTCGACCATTGAAAGAAAGTTTATGGTCTCCCCACCTTCAATGCCTTCAATGGTCGGCAAACATGGATGGAAAACCTAAAACCTGAATATCATAATAAAAGCAAATCAAATCGAGAGATCTTAAAGAAACTGAGGAAAATCTTTACCCCTCATGCTTGATAGTTTGTCGAGTTATACTTCTTCCTAGTCCAATATGTTAGAAACAATAATATTTCTCTCTTGCTTGTGCTCGAAATGCATCCTAACCTCGAAATCATATAAATTAGATAACTTCAAAATCATAATAGATTTGATAACCTAAAAATCATAATTGAACGAAACCAATTGCAGAAAGATTAGATAACCTAGAAATCATAATTAAATCAAACCAATTACACAAATTTAAAATAGGCAAAAAATAAATAAAAAAAATGGGTACCCCTAATATGAAAAATGAGTGGTAATTATGATGAAACCTGCTTGGTAATTATGAGGAAATATGAAACCTGACTGGTAACTATGATGAAACCTGCTTAGTAATTATGAGGTTGAGTACATTTTTATTTATAACAGAATTTTTTCCCTATTATGAAACATGTGACAATTTAAATTAAAAGCATACCTCAAGACGAATTGGTACCCCTAATATGAAACCTGAGTGGTAATTTATGAGGTTGAGTACAATTTTATTAAAAAAAATGCTTACCCATTATGAAACGTGTGGTAATTTAAATTGAACCCATACCTCAATTCCCATAACTCAACTAAACTAATCGGTGCCCCTAATATGAAACATGAGCTAATTTACTAGGTTGAGTATAATTTAAATTGAAAGTATATCTCAATTATACATTATTCCTGAAATGCTGTGGTAATTTAAATTGAAATCATAACTCAACTATGGCTTTAGGGCTTTAGATATAATTTTATTTATGTTATATATGACGTTGAGTTATAATTTTATTTATCTATTTACATGGAATTTATATTTTATTTATGTTATATATTACGTTGAGTTATAATTTTGTTTATGTATTTAAATGGAAGATAGAAAGTGGAGTCAAGACAATCAACATTTCACACAGATTAGGATTTAAGAATAAAAGATCAGTAATTCTTAATTATGATGATCTCCCATAGGTGTACCCCTATCGACATAAATACTGAGATGGAGACTCCTAGCAATACGACTTGCAAGTGTCTAACCTCATGGTTTTGAGAAATTGTGATCCAAATCACATGATCGAAGATATTACTGACTCTGTACATGTTGTAAATGAATTTCAGTAAGGACGTCTTCCCAACTCCTGCCATGCCATATAAACCAATTACACGAACATCATCAGCTCCCGAGTTAAGCCAATTCTGCAGATGTATCTCGGCAGCTTTAATCCCCGAACCCACAAAACCCGATTCTGGTAGGGGTTGAAGCAGTAGCTGTGATTCTTGGGGGGGCGATGAGTCTACAATCCGTTGAGCGCTGACAAATATTGAAATGTCAGTCTGAAGGTCTCCAAAGAGTTTATCAAACTTGGCGTTCCATTGTCTAATTCGTCTGGACTCTCTGATGTGGCAGAGACACTGTTGCTGTGTGTCTGATCGATTGATCATGTGCTTGGCTTCTTCCAGTGCACCATAGACTCTTTGCAACCATTCTTTCACGGTCTCTGGCAGAGTTTTCTGCTGATCTTGAGAGTAATTATTAATAGAACGTAAAAGGTTCCTCACATGGCTGAAATCAGTGAGCAAAACGTCGCGGTTTTGCTCCAAGTTGATCACATCGTCTATGAGTTGGATAAGAACGGGAATGATAGCGCTGATTATGGAACCTGCGACTTCCGTCAGAATTCCAATTTCCATGGTTTTTTTCTATTAGAAAACTAAAAACAAAAAAAAATATGAAAACCGAGAAGAAGGAAAACGGGAGGAATTCTATGTATTTAAGCATATAGGGGATTCTGCAGTGTAAGCCTTGGAAGTGATGATTGATGTTATGTGATTCATTTCATTGGTTTCAATCTCATTTCACTTGGAAATAATGGAGATGTTAACTAGTTGATTAGCTTCAGTAATAAGCGCGTGTTGTAAGCGCCAGTTAAGAGTCAGTTGTCTAGTTGTCTTTTGGTTTGCATGTAGCCGACTCGGGGAGTCTTTTCCTATATAAGGATGTAATCCGTCTTCGTTTAATATCAAGAAGTGAGCGTACCCTCACCGTGTTTGTTTGCCTCGCATATTTTATCTTGGTATCAGAGCCGCGAAAAGAAAGTGCGGAAATTGGAGAGGTTCGCAGGTCTCTCGT
The DNA here is from genome assembly GCA_032191745.1 of Picea mariana. Taxonomy (NCBI): domain Eukaryota; kingdom Viridiplantae; phylum Streptophyta; class Pinopsida; order Pinales; family Pinaceae; genus Picea; species Picea mariana. The sequence goes on from JASDQU010373615.1 coordinate 74,791, forward strand.
CTGGTAGGGTGCGGAGGAATACTACTCAAACTCAGGAATTTTGAATATGATACCTGAGTAGTTTGAGATACTAATTTAGTGCTTCTCAAAACCCATCAGGGAACCTAGGTACTTGTATAATCTTCCCATCTTAAAGAATCAGGAATATTCTCAAGATGTTCTTGACCATCTCTAAGATGAATAGAGATTATAAGGCTCTGCTGTGCTGGCT
>JASDQU010373615.1:75126-91038 GCA_032191745.1 Picea mariana
AATGTGAAACTGTCTTGTGATGATGGTTCGAAGGAGGTGAATGGCACTATGTATAGACAGATGGTGGGTAGTCTGAATTATCTCACCACAACCAGACCTGATATTTCTTATTCTGTGAGTGTGTTAAGTCAGTTCATGGCGAAACCTCATGAAAGCCATTGGAATGCAGCAAAGGAAGTACTCAGGTATCTAAAAGGTACGCTTGATTATGGTATTAAGTATACTGATGCATCTAATGTTGAGTTAACAGGTTATTCAGATTCTGATTGGGCTAGAAATATGGATGATCGAAGATCAACCACTGGATATGCGTTCAGCATAGGATCTGGGGTTGTTTCATGGAGCAGTAAAAAGCAGCCTACTGTATCTTTGTCCTCTACCGAAGCAGAATATAAAGCCTTGTGTGCAGCAACTTGTAAAGCTGTTTGGTTAAGAAGACTTCTTCAAGATGTTGGAGAAGAACGAAAGGAACCTACGATGATCAGATGTGACAATCAAAGTACGATCAATATTGCGAAGAATCCGATCTTTCATGCAAGGACAAAGCATGTTGAATCTCAGTACCATTTTGTTCGAGAAAAGTTGCAGTCAAATGAGATAAATCTTGTGTATTGTAATACTAGTGAAAATACTGCTGATATTTTCACTAAGCCTCTTGGAANAGATAAATCTTGTGTATTGTAATACTAGTGAAAACACTGCTGATATTTTCACTAAGCCTCTTGGAAAGATTAAGTTTGAACTGTTTAGGGAGATGTTAGGTGTAGAAGTCAATCCATTCTCCATTAAGGGGGAGACTTGGAAATAATGGAGATGTTAACTAGTTCATTAGCTTCAGTAATAAGCGCGTGTTGTAAGCGCCAGTTAAGAGTCAGTTGTCTAGTTTTCTTTTGGTTTGCATGTAGCCGACTCGGGGGGTCTTTTCCTATATAAGGATGTAATCCGTCTTCATTTAATATCAAGAAGTGAGTGTAGCCTCACCGTGTTTGTTTGCCTCGCATATTTTATCTATTTCTTCATCCCTGTGAGCATCACCGGATACAATGAGTGCTAAGTGAACTATTCAAATCATGAGAATTATTGGTCAGTTGCCACTAATACTCATGAATATGAGTCATAAATTAATGAAGAGCAGATACAATGAGTGCTAAGTGAACTATTCAAATCATGAAAATTATTGATTAGTTACAGTTGCGACTAATACTCATGAATATGGGTCATAAATTAATGAAGAACAAGTGAAAAGTAAAGAAAATTTATATAATACGATTTTCTTGGTATTGAAATTGAACACGGTATGCTGGGGAGAGAGGACTCTGTGCAGCAGGATATGCGGCAGTACAATGTGTCTCTTAGTGCGGACCAATATGTCGGTTGGAAATCGCGGTGTGTGACTTGTGCGATTTTGAAATAAGAAAATGTAAAAAGAAAAGGAAGCAATTAAATGCGTTTGCGTGACCTTATTTTGAAGAGGCACTTACATTGTGGGTTCTCCTGTCCATCCATCGCTATTTTGCTTTACAGGACACACAAATTCCACACGCGAATTGGACAAGGTTTTCGCCAATTGATTAAGTTAGTTTGAAGAGGCACTAACTTTGAACTTTCTCCTGTCCCTTCGTTGCTCTGTGTTTCATTTTCCTTGCACTTACCTTTCAATAAAAAAAAGTTCCGATAAAGACTGAGCGTAGAAATTAGTATCACTACTCTAAAACAGTGTATAACTCATATCACGATCCAAATATTGGACTGTTTTGCAAAGTGAGAAAAATGTTAAAAGGAGAACAATTTTGATGAACAACACAGAACCAGCAGTAAGGTAAGTTTGTAAGATTGGCCCACTGCAGTAAGGCATTGTTCATTGATGATTAGTCCTTTCGGCCTTTAATCTTCTGAGCTTGCATGAGGTGTTTTTTAAAAGCGTTTTATAAAATAACATTAATTTACATTTTGTTGTAAATTAATTCTTTATTTTTCAAAATTTGGAAAATCCATTATTTATAACGAATAACAAATATTGTAAAATTTCAAAACAAAGGTTACATTTTGAATAATTCATTAATTTTTAAACTCTCAATATTTAAGTTCTGAATAATCATTGTATTTCAATTAGAGGATGGATGTGAATCAGAATCAAGATCAAAGGTTCAACACCTACTACTTGTAGTTGATATTTAAAGACTAAAGCATCTCTATTAGTGTTGACTCTCATATATTTATTAATACAAAAATTGACCTTGCATTCACTATCCATACTTAATGTGTTTCCATCTCACCCTCATAATGTCATTTAATTTGTTATGTTTTCTTCCACTCTTGACTTATGAGTGTAAATTGCAATGGCATTGAAAACTTATTTGTAAGATTAGTTGCAATATGTGGTTCAATGATAATTGTAAGAAGCAAAGAATAGACATCAACTCAACCCAAGAAAATGAGGTCATGTCCCTTTCTCCATATTCACATATTTTATCTCCCTAAAGGTCTCTTACTTGTTGGTCCATAGTTATTTTGTTGACAACTGCATTATAGCATTAAATGCTTAAAGGTAACAAAGCACATATTTAATACTTGAATGTAAATCTCTCAACAATCCATCAATCTTTTGCAGATTTGGTCGAGCTCATTGTAAAGAGAATGCATAGTTTGTTTTGTTTCACATAAGTGTGTTGTAGATTTTGATTGGGATAAAACCTCTATTAAGATCGTTGAAATTTTATAAATTGCACATGTTCTTGGTTAATTTTAGATGTAAACCTACACAAAATGAGCCTTGGTAACATCACCAAACCTAATGTTGGGATTATAGTATTGAGAACTATGAATCTATTCATTCAAATTTTTACATCACCAAACCCTCACTTGTGTGTAATAAGGCAGACAAAGCATTGAACATAGGTCAACACACAGGGAGTGTTGATTAGGGTTTTCAACACTCTGTGGGCCACTATAAGGGATTGTTGAAGCCTAGAAGTGATCGAAAAAGAACAAAAAATTTTGGAGATTCAAATGGAATCATGTGTTTGACTCAATGATCTTCCCAATCGTGATGAGGGAAGGGAAGAAATCAAAATTCATCTAATTAAACAAGATCAAGTAACAAACAAGATTCAAAAGGCTAGAAGAAACCAAGGAAATAATAATACAAGTTCATCCTGAGTGGAGTCGCCAATTTTCTTGTTTTGGTTAAAAACCCCCCTTTGGATCAAGCCCCTTCTTTGATCCAAAGACAGAAGAAAACAAATGGACACTAACTTCCCTTTAGAGCTACTTCAACAATTAGAGTAAGAGGAAAGAGATGGAATACATACCTTTTTACGATGGTTGTCCTCGTTGTTCCACCCTTTGACCTTGTTGACCAAGCTCCTAAGAACAAGATAAGACCTGCAATCAACAAAGAGGGATCTCATTTCTTTTACTCTATATTTTTAGGTGAAAATAAATCTATCTATGATGACTTTAAAACAATACACATATATGTGATCAATGACACAACATATGGGGGGAATGGACCAAGTTTATCTATTAAACAAAAGTAATGATGAAGCACTTACAATCATCACCGTGACATTGCAGTAGTTCCTCCTCCAAGCTCTCCTATCCATTAACTTTATTTTCACACTATCATAAGTATGATTCTCTTCAATTCTCTACCCCTTTCACCCTATAATGCACTCATTATATATGAGTTTGGAGGCTTAACCACCATGAAGTATTCTAGGAAATAGTTGAGGATTTTTCTCCATAAGTTGAGATTGAGTTTACTTAAGATGGAGCCATGAGATATGACTTGAAACTTTGACCTCATCCTCTTGGAACTGACCCTCAGAATAAGGTGGATTAGTTGCAACTAATCCACCCTATACATGGGCAACACACCCTATACATTGACAACACACCCTATACATGGGCAAGGTAGTGTTGAAAATATATCAACACTCCCTATACATGAGCAGGGCAGTGTTGACCTTAAAAAATGGTCAAAATATCAAGGTAAAATACATTATTTTGACCTTCTTATGATGGGTTTTCTCCTCCACAATGTCTAGGGATTATGACAAATGTTCTTCCATGGTGTCAAAGTTGGTGACATGTAATAAAGTGCATCCCACACTTAGTAAGGTTTGTACGACACTTGATACAGTGCATGCAACACTTAGTAAGGTGGATACGACACTTAAGTGCGACATTTGGTGATGTGGCATTTAGGTGTGTAACAGATTGTCATTAAACATTGTGTCAAGTGAAGGATCCCTATCTAAACTTTAAATCTTGAAGATATGTAATTGGAATTGATTGAGGAGACTCCTAAAGGAAATAATAAATCCCTTCATTTTTTTCAAATGGATCTATGCACGTTTATTATCTATGCAATTTAATAATGTGAGCTCTTTCTTTCTTTTTTTTCAACATTGTGGTAATTATTGAGAGCATTATTTTTTGCATTTGAATGCATAGAAAAAATGATTGAAATTCTCCCCCCACCCACTGTGTATAGATCCTAGCTTCTCCATACACAATGGTCTTCTTAATTATTGAGTATTTAGTGTTTTTCTAAATGGTCACAAGTAAAGAATTCTTCTCAATGGAATTTTACAATCCTACTTCAAACATTGGAATGGCTAGTTTCTTGTTCAAAATCAGAAATCAATGTGATTGATTCATCACAGAGAGAAATAAAACTTCTTTCTGGTTAGGTTACTTTCATTTTTTAATTTCAATGAGGTCCATCAACACTGCATATTTGAATTAGATATTTTATGTTTGATCTGGGAGAAAAATAAATCTCTCTCAAGCAATGTAGAGTTTGAAGATGGGCCCTTGTGTTGAAGACAATCTATGTCAATTTAACTAAGGAATTGTTAAGAACTTGTTCTTGACTTTGTTGTTGCATGTCAATTTAGCGTTTGGATTTTGTAATCCCTATAGTTCCCCTCCAATATGTTATATTACTTCTAAATTTGACAATATTAGTCAAGTCAAAGATATTAGTTCTATGTGTAATAATCATCAAATTTTATCACACAAGAACAAATGTCACATAAAAATACATAGCCAGATTTAGGTGTAGTGTTTCACAAACAAACGTTGGCTGAAGTCTTTGGGCCATGTGAAACAAGATCAATGGTATGGTTTGAAAGATGAAATAAGCACACTCAAAAGGGACATTAAAAGTGATCACATATAAACATAAGTGAGAAATTCAATGTAGAGTTTATTGAGGTATGGATTGATAGCCTTAATATGGAATAACCATAATATGAGACAAATTCAATGCACATAAAATTTTAGGGGCTAAATTTCACCCTTGGGTTAATTTTTCTTGTTTTCTTGCAAAGAAAATAAATACTTGTGAGTTTCCATTTTTTTTCCAAAATATTTAATTATATAGGATAAAAACATTTTACTATAAAAATTGTCAAAATTTTCTAAAATCTATATAACTATAATTTTAAAAATTAATAAAATTTGTCAAAATTTATACAGTTTCAAATAAGTATTGATATTAAAAACAAATACATAAAAAAATTACAACCATCTATTAACATTAAACACACTAATACACATTTCACACTTGCAAACTACAAAAATTCTCTAATAACAGTGAAGGTAATATTCTAGTACTGACTTGCATTAACACTCTTTGTTTCATCTCAAAACCTAAGCATTAGCATTAAAAATTGATCCATCACAACTTACAATAACACACTTTTAGGCATTTAAAGAAAAAAAAGGCAAACAAAAGTGAAAACAGAAACACCAAAACCAGGCTAACAACTTAAGAACTTGCTTTTTGTCAACCAAACACCATTGAAAAATCGAAAACCAGAACATGCTGGAACTGGCTTTGTGGTTCATAAGTGCTCTCTGCTATTCATGCTCCCTTCTTTAAATGGGCCTGAAAGGTGCAGGGGCATTATCGCCTCGTGGCTCTCGTTTAAAAACATACCATTTCCAATTGAACATGAAGCGTATGTGCCTTCCTTGATAAGATATGTTGCAACTGCCATTCAAGGAGACCCCAGTACCTTGTACAGCATATGGTCCACCCAACTGTTGAGCCTTGCGAACGATTGAAAAGTCTATCTCAAGGTCTCTAAAGATCTTATCAAACTGGATACTCAATTTTCTAATCCGTCTGGGGAGTGTGATAAAATCAGAAGAAGAGTAGACTATGTATGTTTGTATATTTTAGTTATCAAAATTTTTAATTAGATTGAGAGATCTCTTGTCTTATAAACAAAGGGTATGAAATACCAATTTAATTTAATGTTTAGTTTAATTTTGATCTTAAAAATTGATTATTATTATTATTATTATGATTATTAATTCTTCTAAAAAAAATAGTGTAAATCTATGTCCATTTGTTTCACTATAATTACAAATAATTTAACAATTTTAGTTTTGAATTTATATACTACTAAAATCAATTAAATCATAATCAAAAAAATATCAAAATATATAAAAAATAAAATTAAACCATTCTTAATCCCAAATTCTTCTTATTTATTTATTTTAAGAAAATGTGGAATGAGGAATCAGAGTCAAGTAGAATTAAAATCAAAAGAAAATGGGAGATAACATCCATTCTCTCGAGTGATGGAAGCGCTCTTCGAAGGAGAAGAGCATATAATGGAGAGCATAAAGGAAAGTGAGGAGAGGCTCCCCATGTTCCACAGTTAGAGACCGGGGAGCCTATGGAAGTTTTATAGGGCACTCAACTATTATAAAGAAGAAATTGAGTCAACTTCAGTGATTGGTTTCAAACCTAATTGTTGGTGATTGTGTCATATATTCATTTAAATTTATCGATACGTAGGTGGATTTTAGTGTTTGTTTAAGTTTTGTTATGTTTATTTATTGTAGTCATTTAGAAGAGTGGGAAAATCTATCTTAAGTTAAAATGTTAATTAGTAGTGGGATAGTTTTCAGTGGTTGTTATTAGGAATGTAGGCTCACTCATCACTTTTATTCAAAGAAATAATTTTGGGTTTAACATATTTCTTTACATTCAAAACAACCCAATTCTTAGCTAAATAAAAACATTTTTAGGTTCTTAGCCAAATAAAAGTAGTTTCAAATCATACTTGAGAACCATTTTCCTTTTATATTATCACACTAGTATCACATTTATTTTTATAATTTTTCTTTTTCTTTTTTTTTCTAATTATTTTTTCTAAACATTATATGTAACTTATAACTTATTTGTAACACATTATTTTTACTTAATATTAAATTTTTCTGCGAACTTCTAATTTTTGGGGAAGAGAACCTAAACCTTGAATTGAATTTGAGGTGAGAAAGTATTTACTACCATTTTGATTATGTACATAGAGTTAAGTTAATATTTTCCCTTTTGTTTTTTGATTCAAAGATTTACAATGCTTATAGCGCATTTGGGCATCATGCTATTCCAACAAATTTTGTTTTTTGATCTGATAGTATTGAACTTAGTCCACTACTGTATAAAGAAGGTAAGCCATTGTAATTGGAAGTTGTGTGAGAAACTTTTTGAATATTCGCTGAAGAGGATGTTAGATGAGAAAGGTGACCATAAAGGAAACAACAATTATCTTGACAAAAATAAATGTCCTGAGAATTACCTAGAATGACTAAAAAGGATTATTGAAATGATGATGTTTCTGTTAGATTCATAATGAAAAAAACAACAGAAACATAATGGAAATAACTGAAGCAATTAAGAAACCATGATGAACAGAAATAAATAGAATATTGGCAGAAAAAACATACTATATAATCATTAATGAGAGAGCAAATAATCATGTACATAGACGTACATGTATAATACAAATATACCATAACTATCATGTAAGTGTATAACAGTTAGGTAAACTAACGAACTTTATTAGAGTTTTTAACATCCCCCATTAATCATAAGTTCGTTTTTGCCTGAAAAACTGTCACTGCTTGACAATCAACGATGTGTCAAGAAAATATTCAAAGGGCTTAAGATCCTCTCTGAACTCTGAAAAAATAGAAGAAGCTGATGTCTTCTACTAAATTGGTGGTTTAAGGGTGACCACAAACTCATTTGGTGGTTTTAGGATGACCACAAACCAATCTAGTGGTTTTGGGATGACCACAAATCGAGTGTCTAGCACAAGATGATGTTTTCTACTAAATGGCATGGTTTTAAGTTGACCATAAACTAACAAGAGCTCAACGGTCAAAAATATGAAAATGTAACAAGGAGAAATTCATGTCTTATTCTTAATTGGTGGTTTTAAGTTGACCACAAACTATCAAGAACAATATGTTTAGAAACAAGACTGCATACCAGGAACTAGGTTGCATTGTCTCTTCACAAGCTCTAAATCAAACTTGGAACCTGACTGAAAACTTTAGATTTCCCCCCTATTAGGGACAAGTGGTTCAAATTCCCTTGACCGTCATTCACAAGTATGGACAAGAAGAGATCCAACACTTGTATAAGATACTGGAACAATGTGTACACTTTCACAATGTATACACAGATGAATATCAAAACACTGATCTATCATCTGATCATTATCAACTTCATTGACTTCATTGATATGATCATTTATCAAATTCATTGACTTCACTGATTTTGTTGTGAGAAGATTGCATGCTTGTTTCCTATTTGATCATCTGTTCACCTACTTTGGTCCCTCAATCTAAGATTACCATCTCATATTGTTTCCCCCTTAATCAAAGATTCAATGTCTCTAATACACCATCAAGCTAAATATGGTTCATTCCACAACTTGCACAACATCCTCTCTATGGACAAGAGGAATACAACTTCCTAACTCAACAAGACTTACTAAATAGATGGGGAATACAATAGCCTATGAAAAGACTTACAACTTGGATGAAAAACTCAGGGGTGTCGGGTACAATTGATCATGCACCCAATTATGATCATAGTCTGAACAGACACACAATCATATTCTGAACACACACAAATCCAGAATGTAGGACAGAGGGGTGAAATCGTGAAGATGGGCAACACTTTTGTTAGTTTTATGAGAAAAAAAACTGTATCTTCACAAGTTCTTCAACTTTCGTCATACAAAAGTAATTTTTTTTATTTAGAATTTCACTTTACAGTAAAAAAAAACTTGTGAATAATTTTGTTAGCTTTCCAATGACTATTTTTCAAATTTGTTTTATCAAGATTTGATATGTCAAATTGACAATTGTTTAACAGTATGTTCCTTAAACATGAAAGGAATGATAATGAGTTATGTTTTCCCACAACAATGTATCTATTATTAAACTTATGTTTTTAAGAAATGAAATATTTTGCAACAATCTAAAGAGACTCTATTTTATTATTACTATAATTTTGAATCTAACGGATGAATATTATAATTTCTAGAATTTTTTGAAGTTGACTAAACTGAAAATGTTGCATATTTTAAACACATGTTTTTATGCACCTTGTATATATTTTAATTTTTATTTAAAAGTAAAATCTAAATATACCCTTTTGAAAAGAACAACTTAAGGATTATGAATATATTTTTTTCTAAATTTTTCACTCTATATTTTTAGAGATACCAATATTTCATTTCAGTGAATCATCATGTCTGATGAAAATGTTATGCAGTGATTTTTTAAAAAAATTAAATAAAATTATATAAAAATAATGAAAATGAAAACAAATTATAGAAATTGAAAGTAAATTCAATTTTGGAAATGATGGTGTCATTTTCGAAACCAAATTCTTAGTATTTGTAGGAGTCAACAACCTTTAAAGTTTAGGTATTCTTGGGGAAATTATCTGGTTTTTGTTTTCAGTCCCAATTTCATGTTTTCGGCTGAAAGACTAAAATCTAATGGAAACCGTCAAAACTAAATAGTTTCCAAGTTTTTCGGCTGAAAAAACCTTCTTTCGGCCGAAAGCATGTTGAGCGAATTTTTTCGGTCGGAAAAAATGAAAAGACACGTCGTATCGTTTCATTTCTTGCCAAATCATATAAATATGCTTTCGAATGAACACATTTAACACAATTCATTGGATGGACAGACATATATGAATTCAGGGATAGGGATATCAAAGCATTTCTATACAGATTGCAATTGTATTATTTTCTTTCTTTATTTCTTCCCTTTGTTCCATAGGCTTTATCGGAGGATCGATATCAATACATGATGGTTTTCTAGAGCACCTAAACAAAGTTTCAAATCATCTTTTTGGTTTTTGTTGAATAAGGTAATTGATGCTTGTTCAAGTTTTTATTGGAATAACAATTTATATGTTGAAAGATAAATGTTGAGCATTTTTTCAAGCTGAAGTCTTTGTTGAACATATCTTTTATAGATAACTATAAAATTCATGGGAATTAAAAGTTTGCGCAAGAGAAAATTTGATTGCACTCGAGATGATACTCGCTAAAACGAACAAAGGAAACAACATTATTGGAGAAAGAAACGAGAACGCGCAAATATTGAAGAAAGAAACGGTGATAATGTCAACAGAGATTTTCAACAAGAAGAAGTTCAATCAGGTATGCATGCACATATGATGATCGAGCACATGACACACATTGGGACTGTATTTGGAAACTACAGAATTCAAAGTATAGAATTTAAATTTAAAATATTGTAAATAATATAATTGATTGTAATTACAATTTGATGTTTTTCAAAATACATAAATAGATTTGTCTTATAATGTCGAAGAAGACGTTGAAACCGAAATTGAAGCAGAAGGTGTTGAAACTAAAATTGAATAAGAAGATATTGAAACCGAAATTGAACCAGAAGACAAATCACCTATAGGTATGTACATAAATTTAGATAATACAAGATGAACACTCAAGTATATATAGTATAGTGAATTTGTGTTCGGGTTATTTTTTTATATATAAACTTTAAATTGAAATATGCAAGAGAATCTATCAACATTGATGATAAAATATTAGAAAATGTTGATACTGACAAATTTGGGAAGAAAAAAGCTAACCATTATATAAGATATCGAACTAAGAACATGTATAATATTTTTTTCAATGATGAATCAGTAACAGTACAAGATCAACTTTTACTCTATCTAATGAAGTCAAGAAAGTTAAAAGAAGCTACATCATTATTGGGTACTCAAAAGTCGACAAATGATACAAAGGTGAAACAGAATGTCTTTAACAATATAACTAGTGTATTAAAAGATTTTGGAAAATCTCGAAAAGAAGATGTTTGTGTTGCACATAGAGTGATACAAACAACAGTTGTTTCATCTAGCAATATAAAATATCGTTTGACAAGACACATGGAAAAAATAATAGGAACATCAAGAAAAACATTTTACAAACATAGAAAATTTTAATTTCAAATAGACAAAAATGATGAACTCACTTGTTGAACAATGATTTCTAGACAACCCTACAAAGATAGACTTGCAAAAAATGTTAAAGAATTGGCACGTAATTGTTGGTTGGAAGAATCTCATGTTTCACCACATACAAGGGATGTGTTGCGACGAAGAATAGCATAAAAACAATATGAAGAACATCCAAAACATTTATTGTCAATGACACAAATAGAATTGTTCAATAAGTTCAAAGAAGTGCACAAAGAAGTTAAAATTTCCATCAATACATTTGTGCAACAAAAACCATGCTTTGTTAGACCCATCATTGTTTGTGACACTTGTGGTTGTTGTTATCATGTGGAATTTGAGTTGTATTACGAAATTTTTTTGGATTTTGGTAAAACTTTATGGCCGGGTTCACCTCCTCCTTCCACATTCTGTGTTTTTATATCTGAAATTCTATGTGAAAGAGAAGATGATGATGTATTTTACAAAAACCAATGTGTTGGTGGAAATAAATGTGATCGTTGTGAAAATCTAAGTTTGTTTCATTCAAAGTATCATATTGATATGAATGATCAATCATTTTATAATATAAGAGTCAATTGGAAGAGATATGAATACATCAACAACATGGCTCCACATTCTTCAAATGTTATTTCCAAAAAATTGATTTGAAGGTAAATAAAATCTGTGTGATAGATTTTTTGAAGAAGTTTGAGGAAGAAATTTATAAATAAACCAAACATTCACATAGAGCTCGATGGCAAGATCTACAATTCAAACTATCCCGTGAATTTTTTCCACCAAGGACAATTTTGTCTGTAGTTGATTTTGCAGAGAATTACACATTTGTTGCACAAAAAGAAATACAGAGTGAATATTATCATTCTGATCAAGTCACGATATGTGTCCATGTTCTATATAGACATGCTCAATGGAGTCTTGATAACATAGAAAGCACCAATGACAATCGACATGTTATTAAAGAATATCACTTTTATATAAGTGATGATCGAGCACACGACACACATTATGTACAACATTGTTTTGATAAATTTTATGATTCATTGAAAAAATGTGAAATCGGATTCGATCGACATTGGATATGGTCAGATGGGTGTGTGGATTAGTTTAAATCTTCACAATCATTCTATTGATTATGTCGTCTTCATAAGAATTTAAACATTACACATTGTTAGAATTTTTTTGAGACTGGTCATGGAAAAGGAGAGCATGACAGTGCAGGGGCATGTATAAAATGAGCACTTCAAAGGTATCATATGAACCCTCATACCAATCGCTTTCAATCCACAGAACAATTTGTTGAATGGTGCAAAATGGCGCTAAGCCATGAATATAATCCATCAAGGGATGTGCATAGGTGTGTCTATATATAAATGTTACACATGTACACATGATATTTTTATTTGAACGTATTCAAATTTATATTCAAACTTCAATGATTTTATTGAGAGATTTCAAGTTAACAAGTTCTTGTCTTCTGCAAGTTTTTTTGGTATGCTGGAATTCAAGATGTAAATAGATCAATCTCATATGATGCTAGTACAATACCTAGGACACGAAAAATAAATTCAGTTAAAACAAAACATTTTCAAAATGTGTTTGCATTTGATAGAAGAAATGAGTCTTGTTTTTGTTCAGTTTGCATAGAGGACACAGAATGCATAGATATTTGTGAAAATGAAAATGAAGGATATGTTAAAGTTTGGAGATATATCGAACTTAATGTAAAAGGGAAAATTCCACTTGCAAGCTCAGAGGAGATTGAATCAAATGAAACTACAGTGTCATTTGATGACGATAGAGTTTCTGATCTTGTTAGAGAAGGTAATTTTTATGTTTAAATTTTTTCAAATAACATGTAGATGTACTTGTGTGATAATCTAACACACACTATTTGTTGTCCAATATATCCAATTATTTGCAGATGTTTTTTCCATGGTTGCACCTATAGACAACACTGAAAACATGAAATAATATTTGATGTGATGCATGGAACAAAAGATGAGGCTATTAGAAGATTTTTACGATAACGGTTTTATATATGAAAAAAGATCCATTGAATTGAAATGATTTTTTTTCAAGAAACTCATCAAACCAATATTCATGTTCACTTTCAAGACTACCATTCAGATGTCACAAGTTGTCAATATAGTCATTTGGTATGTGCAACGCACATAAAATTAATAGAAGTTCAATAAATAAATAAACAAACATTAGAAAATGGAAAATGTCCAAAGTTGATCATAAATGAATAATTGAAGATAGAATACCATTATGATATTTTTAAACAAGTGGTACATGTACATTCTAGAATTTTTTTATTTTTCATTGAAAGTACATTCCAGAATTTGATGACTTGTTTTGACTATTTTCAACCATATTTCCAAATATGATATTTATAAAAAGGGTATGTATAAAAAACTCAAGATTATTCTTAAAAAACACAGATAAAATATGGCTCAACCATATTTTATCTGCATTTTTCAACGATTACACCAATCAAAAATATTTTATGATCATTACACCAATCAAAATTGAGTTGTATACCTCTTGTATTGTGAGCATTTTATTTTAAACTAAAAAAATTGTTAAACACCATTTCCATTGAACACTTACTTTTTGCAATAGTATTTTTTTCCATTTTATTTTAATAATATTGCATTAACTTTAAAAAAAGTTAAACATATTTTATATTTTCTATTGTAATAACATCTTGTTTCAAATTTTAACTTTCCGATTTTTATTTTATTTTACGGGCATTATATAAATTAAAGTTGAATTGAACATCTCTTTTGTTTTGAATATTTTTTTTAATTATTGTTCTCAAAATTAAAGAAAAGTTAAACACATCTCTTTCATTTTGAGATTTTATTTTATTAAGGGTATATGAACTTTGAGGTGAATATATCTTCTAGCTTTAGCATTTTTTTAATGATTACATGATAAAATTAAAGAAGAGTTGATCATCTCTTCCATTTTAAGGTTTTATTTTATTGTCACATCATTTTGAGCATTTTATTTTATCATTATCACACAAACCAAAAAAGAGTTGAACATCTCTTATATCTCAAGATTTTATTGTATAAACATTACCTATAATTAATTTGGATATCTCTTCTATCTTGAGAATTTTATTTTTATTACTATTGCACCAATCAACGAAGAGTTGAACATCTCTTCTATCTTGAGAATTTTATTTTTATTACTATTGGACCAATCAAAGAAGAGTTGAACATCTCTTCTATCCTAGATTTGAGAGCATTGATTTCTTTAAGTGGTATTTTTTTTTTCATTTTTTAAATTAATATTCTAACAACTAAAAACAATTTAAACATCTCTTCCACTTGTTCTAATAACACTTTACTAATAATATCATATATATATCAATATCTTCATTCTAATTATTAAGTTGATTTACATTTAAAATTTGAAATTATTTAGAATCTCCATTTTAGTAATTAAGTTGATTTTCATGTAAACTTATTTAGAAGTGTTAATTATTAGAATTAAATTGTAATTAATAGATAGATTTTCTCTAATGAAATTAAAGAAATTAATACAACCTTTCCTAAAATTAGTGAATTAAATTGTAATTAATATATCTATTCTCTAAAAAATTTAGAGAAATTAATACAACCTTGTCTAAAGTCAAGTGAAGAGCCTTACAAAAATGTGGGTTTATGTGAATAATTCTAAATTGTAGCCTGTAAATTGTTTTCCTAATGTAATTCCATTTCATACATGTTATCTAAGTTGTAAAAGGGGTATGTGTTGTTCCTTGGCATGTCTAAAACACATTTCTTGAATACATACCTCCTCTTTTGAATTCCACATTGGTTACCTTCTTCCAAAATCAAACGCAAGTTTTTTGAAAGGAAATTGGTAGATCATGAAAATTTCTTCCTTTTAGTGTAGTTCATACCAGCATAGGCTTTGCATGGTTTAAAGTGTTTTCTACTACCATATTCTCATATACGTTTTGCATGGTTTAACATGTTGTGACTATCATATATTCTTAAATAGATATGCAATGATACAATCGTGTATGTTTGGCAGTTCACTTTTTTCTTGTCCATCTATTGAGTTTGCATATTCTTAAATATATAAACAACAACACATTATTGTATTATTGACTTTGCATATTCTTAAATAGATAAATAACAACACATTCTTGTATTATTTCACTTTAATTTTTTCTTTTCATTTATTTAGCAGATCTCATATGCCTATATTTTCTTTAGTTTTTTTTTATTAGTTAAGTGAATCTATGTACCCAATTTATTTAACATCTCATATGCCTATCTTTCCTTTAGTTTTTTTATTAGTTAAGTGCATCTATGTAACCAATTTATTTAACAAATCTCATATGTCTATCTTTCATTTAGTTTTTTTTATTAGTTAAGTGCATCTATGTAACCATATTTTAATATAAAATTAATCTGCTAAAATAAATAGGGTCATTAGTAAACTATAAAAAAAAAAATCTTTTAATATAAAATTAATCTGCCAAAATTATTTGATGATATATCAATAGAATCATATTTTTGACAGCCCACAGTGAACATAAAATGAAACACAGAAAAATA
>JASDQU010373615.1:98070-115175 GCA_032191745.1 Picea mariana
TCTGATTGTTTATTGACATAAAAACCATAACAGTTCCAAGGGCTGGTAGATTTTCTAATTAATTCTTTTTTCAATAATCCCTCAATTTCGTCTGCACATAGTTTTTGATATTCAGCATTCATGGGGATGGCTCTACTTTTTCAAGGTCTACCCATATAGTCTTCTTTGTAGGGGATAAAAACTTCATGCTTCTTATGCTTCTAGAAAGCAGTAGGATTTTTAGAGCAGACAGAGTTTATAAATTCTTCTTTTAGATTCAAAACTTTTTCTTGAATGTCTGACCTTTTTAATTGGTCTCTGATTCTGATCTCTGTCTGATATCCTTTAAGCTCCTTTAATTTCTCGGATTGTAATGTATTAAACTGGACTGCATCTGATATCCGAGGAGTAGAAACAAATGGAAGTTTGACCTTTTTCTCTCYTGGTAAAGTGATAAAGTAGCCTGGTTTATCAGGAGCTACCATGGTAGTGCCATGGGGTGAGACAGCAGCRAGGAAGGGAGTACGAAGAATACAAGCAACAAGAATGTCTCCTAAAAGAAWTTTTAATTTGAAGMAATATTCAGAGAAACAGAGGGTTGCTTCAGGGATCTGGAAGGAAATCTCATTGGGAATATTTCCCAGACCTGTCACAGTGGCTTGTGTCTTCTGCCAAAGAGAAACAGGGATAACATGCTTGTTGAGCATGTTTAAATCTGATTCAGTATCAATCAATGTTTTGAGCTTAAAGTGTAGGTCTTGAATTTTCAATTCAAGCAACACATGATACTTTTGATGCCGGATATAGAGACTTTCTTCTTTTTCAGTTTTCTCTCTTTCTTTCTTTTTCATGGATTTCTTTATCCTGTTGATTTCTCTTCCTAGATCTGAAATAGAAAGAGACTGGACAGGACATCTTATAGGACTGGCTTGTAATGGTACTATTTCCCATTTTTCTTTTGGTTTATTATACCATTCATGGAAAGAAATATAAATGTCTTCCTTATCCATAACAGCTTTCCATTTATGTGCTAGTGTGATCTTCTCTGTATCTGGAGTTCTTTTAGAAAACTCTTTTGCTTTTGGATGAGTAAATAGATCCCAATGGAGCATTTCTTTCATCCATTCAGGTTCAATCTTTCCCTTTTTAGTCCCTTTAGAAAGCTTCAAAAAAATTTCAATTTCCAGAGAGGATGGCTTTCTCGTTCCCTTAAGGATATAATCTTTCTGTCTTATTTCTATTTCTCTGAACAGCCCATCTTTAATAACCAGGACATGGGGGTCATGTGGAAAAGGAATATCCAGGCATTGTGGATGAGGACACTGTTCTTTAGCAGTAGAACTCGGAGGAGGAATATGTGTCCTGGGGTTATGATGTATGTGTTCTTGCTGGATTCCATTTTCTATGGAAGAAATAGTAGTCAGGGATACTAAGTCTCCACAATCAAAACATTTCACAGAGAAAGGTATGTTTCCTGCTTTATCTGCCAAAGACTGGAGAGAAGGATGTAGGCAAAGAGAAGGATTATAAACAGAAGAAGAAGATTTATTGACAGATTTTTGAGGAAAAGAGATGACTGCCTTGTCTGGGGTTTCTTGAATTTGTGCCGAAGTAATAGCTCTTGGAATTGGCACTTTGGGAGTATCGATTACCCAGTTAGTAGGGAAGGACAAATCTTCCCATTTTATGGTACAGTGTTCCATTTTTTGATTCAAAGAATCTGTGATTACCAGAGTACTAGACTGAGAGTCTTTACTAGGGGAATGTAAGATAGCAGGGAACATAGTATTTGTATGTCTAAAGCATCCCCTAATCTGGATTGCTATGTTTGTCCGTTTAGCATTCATATTAAATCCAGTTGTTCCGATTTGTAGTTTTAGTATGTCTGCAAGAGTCTCATCAAAGGAATATACAGAAAAGTTTGGATAACAGACAAAGTAGACTGGTCCATTGGAAGGGGGGGCAACAATACCTCCTATTAGTGAATCGGTGAACTTGTCATGTGTTAGAGCTCTTACTGTGCAGAGCACATAGGCATTTATGCCTTTATGAACAAGTGCATTTATTCCGATTCTAATACATCCAAAGTGTACAAACTTGGTTTTATGTCTTTTTGCTTCTTTTTGGATTTCCTTTGGATTGAATAGTGAAATAGTCTGGGTCGTATCACTATTCTGTTGTATAATACTAGTAGACTTTTTCACAAAGACTCTGGTCATGGCTTTCAGATGGAACATATTTAAATCCTGATAGACTTTACTAGGTTTTATATTTGGTAACTTCCATGCAGCTTGAGGGTTTACTTCTACTTCTTCTATATCTGCATGGTTGATACTCTGAGATCTACTTAAAGAAAACATTGACTCTAAACTATTTGCAGGGTCTGATCTAGAGGTACTACATTCTTTAGCATTTTTGACATCTCTGAATGAGACTGACCTAGAATCCATCTTAGTATAAATATCTTACTATTTTTGCACAGAAAAGGAGGGTGTTTAGTCTTATGTTCTCTCAAAAGAGAATTAGACAGGCTCCTGGCCGACTCCTCAGGCAAAAACTAGCAATCTAAGAATACAAAGGCAGGATTCACAAATTAAAACACACAGAAGCTATTAAACACAGAGCGAATAGCTATAACAGATCGAGAGAGTATGTTATCATACACGGGTCAAAAATGAGTGCATGGATCCGATACCATTTGTGAAGTCAGGGGCCTCCTCTGTAAGAGAATGAAGCTTGACGTATTGACTACTTGTCTCACGCGCGATCTCCCTTCACCATCAAGTCTTCTGGTTTCTGCTACTTCCATCAGAACGAATACCGTCGAGTTAACCACTTTACTCTGCTTTAGCTTCCTGAAGCCTACCACTCGAAGTCCATCGATCCCTTTTAGCAGTTCTATCTGAAGCCTATAACTGGTTTTCGGCGAACTTTCATAGCGACAACTGCCCTTAGCGGCCTCCTGCCTAGCGGGACTTACTACCACTGATCCACCGACGCCTTACACCAGATTACCAGCAACCTTAACAACAGGGTAAGCAACTATAAGCCTTAAGAAGTACCAATGAACAACGGATGCAAATACAGGCCAATATATGAAGTCACAATGCACGCGTAATTCAGAGACAATAGACAAGCATCAGAGATGAATAACAAGCGGAAGTCTTTATATTATCAGAGCATAAAGCATGCGGGTATTACATATGTGTGCAGGATGCACAATATACAAACTCTGAKCAGGATGCTCTTTCGCTCACAGACTTAACTTAGACAGAATGACTCAAAGCTTCGGACAGAAGGGAAGCTTAGAAGACTGACTCTCTAATTAGACTGACTCACAACTCAGGAATTCTGCATGCCAAGAATGAGCTCTCACCCTCTTCTTATACAAATTTGAGGTGGTGGAGTCATCATGAAGCATCAAACCTAAATAGACTTGTGGTCCTACATGTTGACCACTAAATCTTCTTTATTGATTCGGCAGATGTATTCACGCAGGAATCTCTGACCGAATGGACAACTATATTTTAAATCAAACCGAAAGTAACATACCATAAAAGATTTTTCGGGGTTGTCACGTAGGACTCCCAGATCAAATCACCGAAAGTAGATACAACAACAAATTTGATGGGGTGATCGTGCAAGATTCCCCGACCAGAGTACACACATCATATGACAAATAGTAGAGCATCTTAGAAATGTGGGTCAAACCGCACCAAAAGTCGGAGAAGTGTTCCGCGTTTCTAAGATTCTTATTATTGACAACACTAACACATAATTACAAATATGTACAGAGTGGAGTTGATATCGACAACCCACGGAAAATGGATGACACCACTGTCGGCCATCTAGACTTGAATCATATCATCTAATCATTTTCAATGAAGGTAGAGAATCTTTCAGGATATTGTAGCATATCCCAAGATTTTGTGTAAATATGGCGGACTATGTATAATATCCCATTTATTCTCTGAAGAATAGTCTTTTCTTTTATCCCCCATTGATAGTGGTTCAGAATAAACATCCAGAGGATTTCGCCTTCGTTTGGTCCTTGATAATGTAGATCCTTGATAGAAGAAAGTGGAGTAAAAGAATTCAAGATGCTAGGATCTATTGCTTCTTTTTTTAGCCCAAAATCTTTCCACCAATCAGCAATCCAAATAGGTGGTCTTCCAACAGTTGAAGTATTTACAAAACCAAATTTTACCAAGGATAAAATATCCTCACTTTGGGCAAATTTCCACCAGAGTTGTCTGTAATCATGATAATTCAGACTAGTTTCGGTAAAATAAATATTTGCATTTCCTTCAGGCCACTGAGATACTAATCTGGGTCTGTTTAGACAGAAGTATTTTTGATGATGCCCTTCATTGTCTCTTGAATCCCAGACTAAATTTACATCATGGAATAATTCAGTTAGGGCTTGTTGTGCCTGAAGAGCCTTTCTGTTAGTTTGATTTATTACTGGTAAAAGGACATTAGATGTTCCCATTCTTCTTACTTCTGGGACCAATTCTGAATATGATACCTGAGTAGTTTGAGATACTAATTTAGTGCTTCTCAAGACCCATCGGGGAATCCAAGTACTTGTATAATCTTCCCATCTTAAAGAATCAAGAATATTCTCAAGATGTTCTTGACCATATCTAAGCTGAATAGAGATTATAAGGCTCTACTGTGATGGCTGTAAATGTTCTCTGCTTAAGAAATCTGGTAAACAATTTGTACTTCCCTTTATGTGTTCTATAGAGAAATCAAAATTTCTAAATAAGGCTTGCCATCTAGCAAATTTATGATCTCCTGGATTCCTTAGATCTTTATTGAGGACTTTGTTCATAGCTGCAGCATCAGTTCTTAAAAGAAATCTTTTATAAATCAAATATATTTCAAATTTGTATATGGAATTTAAAGCAGCCTTGATTTCTTTATCCAGGGCTGAGTAATTTTTCTCAGTTGTTTTCCATAAACCAGAAGCAAACTGGATTATTTCTTCTTTCCCCTTATCTCTAACTTGTTTTAGTACAACTCCCCAACCAAGATTACTAGCATCAGTTTCCACAATCTTGGGTAAACTATCATCTGAAATGTGCAGTATGGGCAAAGTTTTGACCTTGGCCTTTATGTTTTTCACAGCCTGAGTATGAGCATCAGTCCAAGGTGTAGGATCCTTTTTTAGTCTGTCATTTAGGATCTTTCTATATTGGGCACACCTTTTGTAGAAATGACTTATATAATTTAGGCTGCCTAAGAATCTTTGCAACTAAGTTTTATCCAGAATCTTGTCTAGAAATTTATCAGCAAATTCAATAGCATGAGTTTGCAAAGTAATCCGCCCATTATCTATAGTATGACCAAGAAATTTTATCTGAGTTTGAAACAGTTCAATCTTTTTCTTGGACAAAACAAGTCCTGCTTGTTTGATGACCTGCAAAAGTTTTCTCAGATGTTTGAAATGTTGGTCTAGAGAGGAAGAGAAAACCAAAATGTCGTCAATATAGACAATAAGCCAATTAAAATATGGCTTCAAAGTATCATCCATTACTCTCTGAAACTTAGCTGGTGCATTCTTGAGACTGAAGGGCATTCCATTCCATTCATAGTGCCCTGCTGGAACATTAAAAGAAGTTTTGAATTTGTCTTTTTCATGAATTGCAACTTGCCAAAATCCTGACTTAAGATCAAATTTGGAAAATATTTTGGCACCTGCAATTCTAGTAACTAGACTGCTTTTGTTTGGAATTGGATAAGTGTCATCTGCTAACACTTTGTTGAGGGGTTTATAATTCACTACTAGTCTTGGAACTCCTCTGATTTGTTCTAAGTGTTTATTAACATAAAAACCATAACAGTTCCAAGGGTTGGTAGATTTTCTAATTAATTCTTTTTTCAATAATCCCTCAATTTCGTCTGCACACAGTTTTTGATATTCAGCATTCATGGGGATGGCTCTGCTTTTGCAAGGTCTACCCATATAGTCTTCTTTGTAGGGGAGAAAAACTTCATGCTTCTTCTGCTTCCAGAAAGCAGTAGGATTTTCAGAGCAGACAGAGTTTATAAATTCTTCTTTTAGCTTCAAAACTTTTTCTTGAATGTCTTACCTTTTTAATTGGTCTCTAATTATGATCTCTGTCTAATATCCTTTAAGCTCCTTTAATTTCTCATATTGTAATGTATTAAACTGGACTGCATCTGATATCCGAGGAGTAGAAACAAATGGAAGCTTGATCTTTTTCTCTCCTGGTAAAGTGATAAAGTAGCCTGGTTTATCAGGAGCTACCATGGTAGTGTCATGGGGTGAGACAGTAGCAAGGAAGGGTGTACCAAGAATACAAGCAACAGGAATGTCTCCTAAAAGAAATTTTAATTTGAAGCAATATTCAGAGAAATAGAGGGTTGCTTCAGGGATCTGGAAGGAAATCTCATTGGGAATATTTCCCAGACCTGTCACAGTGGCTTGTGTCTTCTGCCAAAGAGAAATAGGGATAGCATGCTTGTTGAGCATGTTTAAATCTGATCCAGTATCAATCAATGTTTTGAGCTTAAAGTGTAGGTATTGAATTTTCAATTCAAGCAACACATGATACTTTTGATGTTGGATATAGAGACTTTCTTCTGTTTCAGTTTCCTCTCTTTCTTTCTTTTTCATGGATTTCTTTATCCTGTTGATCTCTCTTCCTAGATCTAAAACAGAAAGAGACTGGACAGGACAACTTATAGGACTGGCTTGTAATGGTACTAAATCCCATTTTTCTTTTGGTTTATTGTACCATTCATGGAAAGAAATATAAATGTCTTCCTTATCCATAACAGCTTTCCATTTATGTGCGATTCTGATCTTCTCTGTATCTGGAGTTCTTTTAGAAAGATTTTTTTCTTTTGGATGAGTAAACAGATCCCAATGGAGCATTTCTTTCATCCATTCAGGTTCAATCTTTCCCTTTTTAGTCCCTTTAGAAAGCTTCAAAAAAATTTCAATTTTCGGAGAGGATGGCTTTCTCGTTCCCTTAGGGATATAAGCTTTCTTTCTTATTTCTATTTCTCTGATCAGCCCATCTTGAATAACCAGGACATGGGGGTCATGTGGAAAAGGAATATCCAGGCATTGTGGATGAGGACACTGTTCTTTAGCAGTAGAACTCGGAGGAGGAAGATGTGTCCTGGGGTTATGATGTATGTGTTCTTGCTGGATTCCATTTTCTATGGAAGAAATAGTAGTCAGGGATACTAAGTCTCCACAATCAAAACATTTCATAGAGAAAGGTATGTTTCCTGCTTTATTTGCCAAAGACTGGAGAGAAGGATGTAGGCAAAGAGAAGGATTATAAACAGAAGAGGAAGATTTAGTGACAGATTTTTGAGAAAAAGAGATGACTTCCGTGTCAGGGGTTTCTTTAATTTGTGCTGAAGTAATAGCTCTTGGAATTGGCACTTTGGGAGTATCAATTACCCAGTTAGTAGGGAAGGACAAATCTTCCCATTTTATGGTACAGTGTTCCATTTTTTGATTCAAAGAATCTGTGATTACCATAGTACTAGATTGAGAGTCTTTACTAGGGGAATGTAAGATAGCAGGGAACATAGTATTTGTATGTCTAAAGCATCCCCTAATCTGGACTGCTATGTTTGTCCATTTAGCATTCATACTAAATCCAGTTGTTCTGATTTGTAGTTTTAGTATGTCTGCAAGAGTCTCATCAAAGGAATATACAGAAAAGTTTGGATAACAGTCAAAGTAGACTGGTCCATTGGAAAGGGGGGCAACAATACCTCCTATTAGTGAATCGGTGAACTTGTCATGTGTTAGAGCTCTTACTGTGCAGAGCACATAGGCATTTATGCCTTTATGAACAAGTGCATTTATTCTGATTCTAATACATCCAAAGTGTACAAACTTTGTTTTATGTCTTTTTGCTTCTTTCTAGATTTCCTTTGGATTGAATAGTGAAACAGTCTGGGTCGTATCACTATTCTGTTGTATAGTACTGATAGACTCTTTCACAAAGACTCTGGTTATGGATTTCATATGGAACATATTTAAATCCTGATAGACTTTACTAGGATTTATATTTGGTAACTTTCATGCAGCTTGAGGGTTTACTTCTACTTCTTCTATATCTGCATGGTTGATACTCTGAGATCTACTTAAAGAAAAAATTGACTCTAAACTATTTACAGGGTCTGATCCAGAGGTACTACATTCTTCAGCATTTTAGGGGCCTCCTCTTAATGATAAAGAAATTTTAGGGTCTTGTTGTTATATCTCTTATCATTATACAAAATTATAAATGTTGTTGTTCTCTTATTCAAAAGAATGGAGATTGAACAACTATTAGAAAACACATACTTGATTCAACCCATCTACTTTTTAAACTTGTGGAATCAAATCCTCTACTTACTGGAGATTCATTTAACATATCTTCAAACTGCAATTAATGGCAATAACAACTCGATTATTTCTATAGATACAATGATATCTAAATATAGAATTAGAAGTAAATTATCATAAAATGCATCAAAATTTTCCTAACTAGAACACATACCAATCTGTGGTTTGGGTCATCATTCTGAATGATTCTTCCAACCGTCTCGACAAAATTTTACATTCTCCAAAACATCTTCTACTGACATGGTATCTAACTCCACATCTGTTTATAAACAAATGTGGCCCGGGAATTGGCTTCTGTTCATTGACGGTTCATGCCAACATCAACACAATAAAAAATCGCTTCCAAATTTTTCCTGATTGCAGTATTGGCCTCTTTGCCAACCTTTGATGTAGCCTACAACTTTGAATGTGAAGCAAATTATCCTGTCGGGCGAGGTACTAAAGGTTGTGGAGGCCTCAGCAATGTCACACTTTTGTATGCCCATTTGCGATCATATGTACGTCATTTACCAGTCCCATAATATTTGGATGGTAGACTAATATAATCAGGGTGTATGTGCAAGAAAAACTCTATAAAAAAATGTCTTGAAAAATAGTGTGGAACATCATCATTCCACGAAAAATTTGCCATATGCCGCCAAAAATCTGTTATACAGATGTCTTCTAATGTCAGGGTGCTTAAAATATTGCACTCTCAACATCTTCTTCTTTGGGCCCTCTTAGAAATTTAACATCAAAATGATGTCTTCTTTTGAAACTCTGTTTTTTACTACCTCCCATTTATCAAGGCCCATCACTTCTGATTTTCGCCGCCTCATTAGGTCGACGAAAATGTTAGTGGTTGGACCCATCTTCTGATATGTGTCCATAAAGTTTTCCAATGAATGAAAAACAATTTCCAAGCTTTGTTTACTCTCATGAGGGAGTTCCAAGACCACAAAATCATTTTCCAACCTCCTTTTAACACCTGAGCATCGCTCAAGCATTATTGCTTCAGTAATCCCTTCACAGGGAAGTTCATCACTAACATCCGAAGGATAGGTGGACGTAGGCGTGTAATCTTTTGTTTCCTGATAACACAACCTCTTAAATCCACCTTCACCCTCTGCACTGACATTTGAATCTTTTTGACAACCAATCTCTCTTTCATTGTCATCCCTTGCTCTAAAATGATTGTCTACACATACATTTGAAAGTAACTACAAGATTTAACTTCACATAAATTTAAATACAAAAAAATACAACAATAGTAAAAAAAAATGAAAGAAAATTACCAAAAATATTCTCTTGTCCAGAGGTATTCCCTACATTCTTAGGTGTAGGAGTATCAATGAACAACCTATCTAAAGAGGCTACATCCATAGCGCTTGCTTTAGCAGGTTTTGCAGTTGATCTATTCACAGAATCGTTTGAAAATATCCTCTGACGATATTGTTATTGGTCACTGGGAGTCTCAGTCGAAGGATTTATTGTTCTTCCTTCTTGCTAGAACCTAGAGCATTTGTGAGGAATGTTTGGAGAATATCGTGTCGACATCTCTCCTCAATATCTATCCACAATGCAGATTTTATCAATAAAAATGCAGAGATGTACCCAAGTTCAAGAATAAAAACACAAAAAGAAATCAAAGTTTTAATCAATCAAGACGCAAATGTACTCGTTCATAAGAAGCCGCAAAGACTAAACATTCAGCCATGAATCAATCAACTCAAAGATAAGTAAGGGATAGAAAATAGGGTAAATTATTATCCTTCACTGATCATCCATGCACAAAAAAGTAGAGCATTTGAATCTATAGGTATTTAAACACCGAAGTGACGACTGTTGATTCGACTCATGGTCGACTGCTTAGGCACAGACTAATAACTAAAGGGATAAGGGATGTAAGATAAAACCTACACAAAGAAGTCATTGAAATAATAAGTTGGGTTCACCAAGGGAAATCAATAAAGAAAAACAACACGCAAGAGGATTCATTAAAAGTTCCCTATGGTTGGATCCATAAAGACCACATATAATTTAATGCATTAGAATCCCCAAAACAAAGAGTTTAATCTTCATAACCTCACACACCCACTAATAACATCAACATGTTTTAATCACAACGAGGTGAAGGTCTTGCATGAACATGGATTATATGCCAAGCATATTACATCAAATGTTGATCGGATAAATTTCAAGCAAAACCCAAATCTACACAAGTGTGTATATTCTACATTTTGAGGGAATGACTACAGTGAATATACTACCTATGTTTCACAGTTCGTTTTCTATTTGTTGTGCTATATTAATGCATATTTTCTATATCATATTACAATGTAATATGTCATAACATATATTAGTATATAACATATTAAATTGTAATATGTTATAACATATTACAATGTAATTGTATGTTACATTGTAACATATTATTTCCTAGTAGCCTTGTCACACCCCGAGATTCAAACCTTCATAAGGTTTGACTTCTAGAAGTTCTTGGCAAATACAATGCACCATCAGTTTAAATATTTTAGGGGTACCAGGTCATTCAGGTACCAATCTCACTTGATCCATATGTTAATCCATCCAAACTACTCACATCAGGGTTATTTTAATTCAAGGATGGTGAATGACTAGCCAACATGTTGCTCTCCCAAACATTGAGTGGTTGCCTATGGTATGAGAACATGTCACCAGTGAAGGTTTTTTGTAATTTGTAAACTCTTTTATGTCTAAATTAGACTTTATTATCAACAATGAAGTATTCGTTATAATTATTCCTTTAATCAAAGGGTCACTACAATTGCAAAAAACATCAGAGTGGAAGACTAAATATGTATGTTTATAAATTATTTATTAATTTCAAAATATGTATGTTTATAGTATATTTATTAAATTTAGATATGTATGTTTTAAAAAATTTCCATTGTATGTATATTACTCCTCCATTGTACTCTAATATTACATATGTAAAAATGGAATTATAAATTTAATTACTACAGATTTGTAATTTTTATAAAATAAAAAAAGTTTGAAATAAAAACATGAACAGTTTGAAATTTTTATGATTTTTTTTTTAAATACAAAATGTTTGAAATGACTGTGACTTGGCATAGGTGATCATTCACAATGCAGAGTTTATCAATAAAAATGTAGAGATGTACCCAAGTTCAAGCAATTAAAAACACAAAGAGAAATCAAAGTTTTAATCAATCAAACCACACATGTACTCGTTCATAAGAAGGCACAAAGACTAAACATTCATCCATGAATCAATCAACTCAAAGATAAGTAAGAGATAGATAGAAAAACAAATTCTTATCCTTCAGTCATCATCCATGCATAGAAAAGCAGGGCACTTGAATCTATAGGTCTTTAAACACTGAAGTGACAACCATCGATTCGGCTCCTGGTTGACTTCTCAGGCATGGACTGATGACTAAAGGGATAAGGGATGGAAGATAAAACCACAATATTTTCATAATAATAATAAAAACCCACACAAAAAAGTCATTGAAATCATAAGTTAGGTTCGCCAAGGGATTGTCATTCAACTCAGAGGTTTATCATTCATAATGCAGATTTTATCAATAAAAATGCAGAGATGTACCCAAGTTCAAGAAATTAAAAATGCAAAGAGAAATAAAAGTTTTAATAAATCAAGTTGTAGAGGTACTCACTCATAAGAAGGTGAAAAGACTAAACATTTAGCCATGAATCAATCAACTCAAAGATAAGTAAAGGGATAGACAACAAGGAAAATTCTTATCATTCACTCATCATCCATGCACAAAAAAAAAGGGCATTTGAATCTATAGGTATTTAAACACCGAAGTGACGACTGTCAATTTGGCTCCTGCATGAGTGCTCAAGCACAGATTGATGACTAAAGGAATAAGGTACAGAAGATAAAACCACAATCTTTTAATAATAAACAATAAAACCCACACATCGAAGTCATTGAAATTAGAAGTTGGGTTTGCCAAGGGAAATCAATTTAGTAAAACAACAAGCAAGGGGATTACAGATACAAGTTAATAATTTATTAATGGTAGGAATGAGTGATATATATTTTGAATAATATGCAATTGAGTGATTCTTAATTGTCACAAAATTTATGGTGGTAATGAAGTCTATTTCTACAAATAATAATGTGAGTTTTAATGGCATATCTATTTTGAAGAAGATGAAATTGAGTGAGTCTTAATTGTCACAAAATTAATGGTTCCAAATGGTAATGTCTACAATGATGCTAATGGAGTATTTTAGGTGATATTCTTAGATTATCTTTGTGATCTAGAAAATGCTTTTCTAGAATGTTTTGTTTTGAAATTTGATCATTCAATATATTTTCCATATTTTCCAACATGCATAGTTTACTTGGTATAGTGTATAATATATTATGGTTGGCTCGGATACTGCATAGGATCTTCTCGATAAATACAATAAATATTTGAGTGAGTTAAAGTTTAAATATTTAATAATAATATTGTTTTTATATAAAGCAGGTCATTATTTATAATTCTAAGACTTTGCAAAATTGGTGATATTTTGAAAGGGGCATACAAAGAAGCTAAAAATAATGGTAGACATGCACTATTAAGGGTATTACTACTATGATCAAACCAAGTAGAACATGAATACAACAGGTATGTATGTGAGACACAATACACCTTATTAGGATAAGAGCTAGTATTGAGTGCAAGTAAGGTAATCAAGCATATTTGTACTAACCGATTAACATGCTATGTCATCAGTAACTCCTAATCAATTGATTACGTAAAGAGTTGTTGTTATACTAGTAATGAACATACCATTGCAAAGATACGTCATATCTATAATAAGTATGATGTAAGGCTAATGAATCTTAGTAACAAGCTTAAGAATAGTGATTAACAAGACTGTAATCAAAGCAATATGAGCTTGCTTAGTTAGCTTGAATTATTGTAAGTGATACCACTAAGAGTTATGGATTCCAAGTTGTTACAGTCTAGTCATTGTGTTTATTTTAAGAATTTGTATTACACTAATATGAGCTCTATAACATAGTTTGTATTCAAGCAAGTATGGGCAAAGGGTAATCATACTAATATCATTATGTTTAATGAAGGGTCCATGTTTCTTCCATCATAACTTAGGGAATAATCATGATGTTATAACTTGTATGGGATTAAATCTCTAGTCATATCTTACACTTTACTCTAGTCTAATATAGGTCCACATAAGCTTACAACCTATTGGATATAGGAGTATGTATCTTCGTAATCGATTACACATAGATAATACTGGTAAAATAGTATGTGTTTCCTTTATCAAATGGGCTATGCCATATCTTACAATGGTTGAAACATGGGTAATAAGCATAATCAATACATGTGTGTAAACAACTTAGGTATTAGCTTAGCTTTAGCTGTGTATAGTTTATTGGAATAATTTGATCATATTATACGTTAAATAGTATTGGTTTCATTACCATTAGTTACTTGGACTAGAACAATGATACACATTAAATACTTAAATCTATGTAATATGAGTAGTATTGATTACTAATATTAACTACACAATGGGGCTATGACTTTGTGTTGAATACACTGTAATACCTTGTTTCTGAATATGGTTAATGTACGTGTTTGATTATGTATCTACTTAGTAAGATCTATACAAACCTATGTTGCTTTGATTATATATTACTTGCATCATTCATTTACAGGGATAAGCTCAATACCAAGTTGTTACCTATCACTAATACTGAAGCTCATATCCATTGCTTGTATTGGATAGTGTAAGCAGTGATCTCATAGGTTACATATGCCTTTTGTTATGATTTACTACTAGTCCAAACTAAGAGCTTAGTAATCCCATACTTATCTAAACAGTGTTTTCATTACACATACTAATAAGATCCATATTGAATATTAGTACTAACTCCATAGATTATTGATATGCCTATTCCTATGTATAAGATGGGCTATTGATTTCCCATAATTACTATGGTATCCATACTCATACGGTAAATACATGCCTTCTTATAGGAAAAACATTCATATATGGTAGTATTAATAGCATAAGAGATTGAATATGGAGTATCTTATGCATGTCTAATCTGAGAAATGGTCTTGATACTACTCATTCTACTGCCCAATTTGATCAAGTTGCAGATAGAGATATACTGATGACCTATGGGAATAAAGGATATAGATAATATGCATACTTCAAAGGGAAGATCAAAGTATTCATCTTTGTTTACATGTATCAATCTAACAAGAGCTATTCCAATTACATCATGTTCTTAGTACCCAACCCCATCTATTCCCATTAGTTTATGAGATAACTACTAGGTAAAGCAACGTGAATCGTGTTTACCTAATCAAGAAATCATAGGAACAGTTGTAATAGACCTATATGAGCTTCATAGATATTGAAGTAATCAAATCACTTAAGCTTCATATTCCATGGACTCACGAGTATTACATGTTTTAATCTCTACCTTATTTCCATAATCATATCCTCTTGCTAATATAGGCTAATATATAAGTTGTGATTACTTACAAGGATAAGCTAGATAAGCAATGGGTATAACACTTACCATGGATCTGAAAGCATATAGTAAGCTTGTATCCTTACATTAGTATTGGCTCAATTCCCATGAGATCCGTAATCAATATCAAGCATGTATGATGTCAATACACTGTATAACCTATGTGATTGAATATCTTATGTATTAATCATACCAATGAAGTTGAACAGTACTAGTACCATATAAGCTTGGAATCAAATATGATAAAATAGTTAAAAAATGGAGTTCATACTAATATGTACATACTAAGAGCTCACAGAATTGATATGTATAAGATCAATACTTGGAGCTATATACTAGTTACACTCTTATCTAATTCATTGTATAGATCAATGGGATTCATTCATCTCATAATGAGCAGCTATGTAAGTTGAGTGTTATAGAGGTTGTATACTTTATAGTAGTGATTGATTACTGCATTCCCTATGAGCCAGCTAGGATCTTCTCTAATATATGAATAATTCCATTTGAGACGTAGCCACACTATCGATTGCTTATGTTCCCGTAGTCACCCTGCAATCTCAATATGGTACTGATAAAATTAGGAAGATAGGATACCACTTGTATTCATTCAATAGGATTACTTATACCACTCATACCTACCCTGAGTAGAAGGGTAAGATACACTGGTGAGAAAAGGGAACAAGGGATAGTGACACACTTACTACGATAGGTAGTATATCAATAATATAGAACCCATTTCAGCTTAGCTAGTCTCAATACACATAGGTTCTCTATTACTTATAAGCCCAATACTGACTGCACTATTCCCATAAAAAGATAATATCATAACAAGAGCTATGGGTATAACTAAGCAGCTTGACTGGATTAGTACTAAGCCCAATGCTTATGTAAGTTGAATGATAACTAAGCTCACATGGGGTATATACACATTACATAGTAATAAGGAGGATTCCATAATAAATATGACTATGCTTATGATATAAGTAAAGGTTCAGGGATATGTGTATAAGGATTACAATACTATGCTTAAGCTAGTCTAACTATGATGGCTTTCATTACTATACCAATACATCGTCCTAGTATGATTGAATCGTAATTAGATAAGTATGATTCCCATTAGAGTGATATATGTTATAACTATGTGTAATAGACGTAATATACCAATACTGATACTGGGTTCAATGGGAAACAACATGGTAACATAAGAGATATGGAAACTATGATTAATAGTAATACAGGTGTTGTAATGAACAACATTGTTTATCACTTACTCTGATTAATGGCATTACTACTATATCTACCTAATGATCTCGTATTCAGTGAAAATTGTTAGTATTTTCCTATGGGAATTAAGTAACATAGATGTGTTGTAATAGGTAATGGTAGAATAGAAACAACAAGTATGACATCATCTCTAAGCTCTTGTATAGGGGAAATGACTAGAACCATTAGCATTACTTTAGCTAGTATTACTTCTATTACTCACATGGTCATACAAGCTCACTATGATAGCTTCTCTATATGGGATATGACTTCAAGTGTTATGCTTAAGCTCTACCTTATATTACCATAATGTTATTGGATAAATCCGTAAGTGCGGACACAAACCGATCTCCCTAGATCCACCTGGATCTAGAACAAAACAAGACAAAACATGATGCCTTCCTTAAGTTTTAGATATTGAATTTACTAACTAAAGAGGGATGAGTGACATACCGTTTAAATGTCGCTTCCTCTCGCCATCGCCATCCTAGATCCGTTCCAACACTCATACAAGGATGATCCTGCAAAAGAACGCAACCAACCAAAGTGATAGCAATAGCATCAACTCAATATAAACCTATGTATGTGATCAAGGAATCATACAATAAAACACAACAAGCTTTATAGGAAAGAATCATATTACTGTATCATATTAAATGTGAAAGAGAGATTACAACCATGGCCTTGATGTCGTAAGGTCCCTCCCAAGTATCCTTCGTTCCCCACACACTTCTTGCTCCAAGGATTCTGAAACCATAGATCTGATAGCTACTCACAATCTATCATGACAAAGAAAATCTCAAAGTCACTCTAACCAAGCCAAAGCTAACAAGCTCAAGAACCAACAAAGCTAACCCAAGCTCAAGCTAACAAAAAGATAACTTTCTCCATGAGAACTCCTCTCCTTTTATAAGTTGAAGAAGATAAGGTGAGGAGGTTAGGATGATCCCACTA
>JASDQU010373615.1:115328-148405 GCA_032191745.1 Picea mariana
AGCTCAAGCTAACAAAAAGCTAACTTCCTCCATGAGAACTCCTCTCCTTTTATAAGTTGAAGAAGATAAGGTGAGGAGGCTAGGATGATCCCACTAAATCATGAAAGCGAGTAAGATCCAAACCATTCGGATGCCACCTCACATTAGAAGCTTCTCCTTCTAGAAGATTCGAGAAAACGCTCATTTTTCCCACGTGATGGAATTCTTGCACCATAGCTATATAGCAACTTGCGAACACCTCGCACCCTAGCTATAGTGCAACCTGCGAGAATGGGTCATTCTTGCACCCTGCCTATATAGAAACCTGTGAACTTCCCTTTTTATAAGGTTTTTACATAGGAAAAAGCAAATTTTTTTCTCAGGAGAAGTTCTTCTCCTTTCTCTCTTTAGGAACTCAGGCCATTGTGACCCCTCTGAAGGCAACAGATAGGTTTACATCATTAACGATCATAGGGATGACGAAAATAATGTGTAACACATAACTATGATGAGGTTTGTACATATGATAGTTATGTATGTTCTATAAAGGTTAGTGAATCATTACAACTTAGTTGAGTTTGGTTTATGTATGTAAAGATACTAATAGTGTTACGTGTGTCATATTATGTTACAAGTACAGTATAACCATAATCACTAAAGCAGTGGAATTTGTTATCATAGCTATTACATATAACAAGGGCATTTAACATGTAATGATGATTACCAACCCGTTTGATTTGTGTATTACTAATATACAATATCATATATTACACATAACTATTTTTACTGCACTGTGAGGTTAGTCTCATTCCCATTAATCTATGTAATCAAATCAACAAAAGTAACCTGTATCATGCTTATTAGTTACAGTCTATACTTACCATTATGTTATGGCATTACTACTGATTGATCTGAGTATTAATCCCATAAGTATCTATAGATCAGCTTTGTGTTCATAAAGGTTAGATATGTCTATGATTACCATTACTAAGCTGTAACATGTACAAAAGGTGATATAAGTGATATGTATAGGGTCAAATACTTACACATAAGCTCTAAGATGAGTTGCTTACAACCTGTATAAATATGAAGTAATATGCAAATATTGATGATTACACTCTTCATGCTATAACTAGTAATCAATACTAATCAAATGACTGGAATGATAGAGATAAGTGAATACAGTAAGTCGAATATGACTTAGTACTACCACTTTAATCATAGTATCCATGTATCATAAGTTGTTTGATTTCCATTGCTTGTAATTTGTGTTTGAATTAAGTTGGGAATCACACTAGTCTCATAGTAAGCTTCTACCTGATCATACTATATTAGCATATCAAATATGGATAAACAATATTCCATCTTTCCTTTATTAGTGAATATTGATTTAATGGTAATTAGACTCCTTCATAACTAGAGTAATTGAATTTAAAGCTTGTACATGCTTATACTAGTTGATTTGATTACGGTAATAAGGCAGTGTTATTATGAATGGTATAAGGCATATCATAGAGCCTAACTTATCAGTAAAGTTGAGCTAAACTATATGGGAAACATGCACCCTAATAAATAATATGATCAGAGTATAAGTACAACTAAGTTAAGTATGATCATTTCATATTATAAGCTAGTTTCAAACCAGTATGATTGATCTGACCTATTACCTGGGTTCAGTATATGAATGAGTCATATAAGGTAAAACAAGGAGAGTAGTATCCTATATGTTACATATTATGTAAATATTGTAATATCATGAATCTTGATCATTACACATAGGTCGAAGAGTTCCACTATGAACTAATGGTGTTGCCATAGGGCTGGACCCCTGTGGCCAAGTCACAGTCCACTAAACTGTGACTTGGCTATGGGGGCCAACCCTGTGGCCAAGTCGTGAGCACACCAACGGCTTGGCCACAAAGCTGGCCCCCCACGGCCAAGTCACAGTCCAGTGGACTATGACTTAGTCGTGGGGGGGCAACCCTATGGACAAGCCGTTGGCGCGCCCCGGGCTTGGGTACAGGGACCAAATGTAAACATAATTTAAATTAAAAAATAAAACTAAAACTAAAACTAAAACTAAATTATCAGTGGGAATTTTGAGTTTAATTTTGAGCTTACCTGAAGCTCGACCTACCCGCCCGAAGGAGCACCCACCAACACGACAACAAAATCACCTGAAGGAGATGCCACCAACACCAACACGACAACACGTTCACGCAAAAATCACCTCTGTTCCCACGGCTTGGCTACAAAGGCCGAAATATAAATTAAAATTAAAATTAAAAAAATAAAATCAAAAATAAAACTAAAACTAAAATATCACTGGGAAATTTGAGATTACCTAAATCTCGGCCCGCCAACCCGAAGGGGAACCCACAAACACAAAGCACAACCACCCAAATGAGTGCCCACCAACACCAACACTCAGTCCCTCGCACAACACAGTCTGCACCAACACTCAGTCCCTCACACAACACAGTCTGCACCAACACTCAGTCCCTCACACAACACAGTCTACGCCAACCCTCAGTGCCTCACACAACACAGTCCGTGCCAACACTCAATCCCTCACACAACACAGTCAGTCACACTCATAGTCGAGAAAAACATTTCATTTTCGATGTGTGGTTAATATATAAGCAATTTTTCGGCCGAAAGAAGTTTTCAATCGAAAGAATAGTTCGGTTGAAAGAATAGCTTGACCAAAAGAATCTTTCAACCGAACGATGTTTTCGGCATGAATATCTTTCGACCGAAAAGATATTGTCGGATGGAAAAAATCTGTCTGACTAAATTTCTACACGAAAATCGAGGACGTCATCATTGTACCGTTCAATTTGACGTTCCAAAAAATAATATTAGTTCGGCCAAAAGAATATTTTTTGAAATTTTGGAGATGAGATTGTCACGAAAGTGTTGCCTAGCTCCGTGAATTTACCCAAAGACAAGTCCTGAATGAACTTCAAATCAAAGGTAGACTTTGAAACTTGAAGTCTGACATTTCTCACTAATTTCCCCCCCTGTCAATTGAAAAGTGAGAAGTCTAGATAATGAGATATACCCCCTTTGAAAGTGGAAAAGGGTAATCAAACTGTCTTCCAGAGGAGTCTAAATACTCGATCTTCAAATCAGAGGACTACATGAATTGGGCCCCGATCATACCCTATATCATCCAATCTTTAAAAACATTCATGTTCGACAACTGTAGAAATATCTCCAATCAAGTACGACTGCTCTTGTGTATAAATCCGTCGATAAGAATGCTCCAATAAATTGTCTTCCAAACGCCAATGCCAATTCCCTAACCATTTGAAATGAATATGTTTCTGGTTGTGCTTTTGACACCTTACTGAGAGGTGATTTGTCTTCCCAAAATCTGCATGGGTGAAGATCAAAACACTTTGATTTATCATGGCCAAATAGGTGAGAGTGTTTTCATTGTATGGGTTCTTTATCCAACTCATTATCATGATCTGGAATAGCTATAGAAACATCATCATCAACAATATACTACCCCTGTTCCTTACAATATCATCAAGCTATATCTTCTTATCATCATTCAAAAAATATCCACTCACAAAGAAAATAGGTTTGCTATAATTAGGAATATAAAAAAGGTTGTCAACATCCTGTTAGCACCAAGATTTTCATGGCGAGGGTTAGAGGTTTGTCAAAAAAATTCAAAGTCATGCATGTTAGCACCCGTATCGTTTTTATGCCTGGCATCATCTAACATCTCCAAGGGTCGGTTTCAAAAGGAAGGTTTTCTATTATTATTTCCATTTCCATTTGCAATTGTGCACTGCAAAATTTGCTAAGCACTGCGCAAAGCACTTTACCATGCAAAGGATTCTGTCATGCACTGGATTTCATTGTGCATAGGATGTTATCGCACAATGGTTTTCGTCGTGTAGTGGGATGTTGTCGCACAGTGGTTTTCGTTGCACAATGGGATGTTGTCGTGCATAGGATGCGTTCACGCAGTGGATTTCGTCGCACAATGGGATGATGTCATGAATAGGATGCTTTCGTGCAGTGAATTTTGTCGCGCAGTGGGATGATATCACGCATAGGATGCCTTCACGTAGAGTATTTTCCTACGCACATGTTACGGGTCGCGCTGCACAAATTACTGGTTTAGTGGTCAACTTCAAGATCAATGTTTGACCAAATGGAGAGTAATTTTGAAAATACACAAGAATTTTTTGTCGAGGACAAACCAAATAATAAAAACCTCTATCATATTTGTAAAATGTGTCACGGATTGGGAGATTTGAAGGAATATTTGAGCCCTATTTTTCAGTTTTCATGATTTTCTGTTCGAGACATGTTTTTGAGACATGTATGCCGGCCAGCTGGAGATACATTTCAAGAAACCGAGAGAGAGTTTTATTTATAAAAATCTTAACTACAAAAAGGTCTCTCAGTTTCTAAAAATATTTTTGTATGAGTGAGATATGATGTCATCTTTAACACCTATTTTCCTAGTTTGTTGTGCATTCTGTTGCGTTTTTGTTGTAGGTTACTGTTGCGTAGCAAAATTGTTGTGCAGGGATGACAGAGTGTCCAGTAGTGAAAATGATGAATTATCACAACCATAGGGTCGAATTTTTAGCATGATCAATGATTGTAAATAATATCTCGTTTACGATTATGATTTGGAAAAGTCGGGTTTCCTATTTTTAGTAAATCCATCGAAGTTATTGTTCTCTTTCAAAGAAAATGGATCCATGATTCTAGGAGAGAGTTGATAGACCCTAACATCCAAGGGTGACATTATATTTATATATATAGGGATCATTTTCATGTAAACAAGGTTGGTTGGCAATTTTGAGAAAACGACTGCTATTCTATGCAATCTGAGTTTTTGACTGAAATTTAATGCAAAGGTCCTGTGATTTGATGAAAATATTCTAGTTGTGATAGTTAGATATATTGTGTCTCTTTCTTTGCGTATGTGTTTCCTGTTACCTTTTATTTCATATATCATATTGTCTATTTTAGAACGAATTTTTGAACCTGTGGATTCACTGTATAACGCCCCTTGTTCGTGCCACTTAGACAAAATGTTTTCCTCTCAAGCTAACTCTGAATTCGTCCATAGTGACACTCTTGAGTTACTTCCTGTGTTTTCCTCCTGCCACACTATATGGTTTACACTGAAGGTTGTTTCTCGCCTAGCCTTCTCCTCTCAAATCCATTCACTGAGTCATTTGTTTCATCTCTTCCTCGGATTGACCCCATAGCCCAAGTTTTACTTTTCTGCACCAATATAACCAGAAACCTTTTTACCATCAGTGTTAAATCTAGCCATTTTTTTCAGATTCATATCCTGCGTGAAGACCGCGCCATTTCTGAGAGTGCCCTCTCCAGATCCAAAAGGATAGTTTCGGGTCTCAAAGTTGGTTGAAAAATTTACCTTCATCGTTTGTTTATCATCCAAATAGATTTACGGAGTGCTAACATTCTGGAGCCATTGTTGGGGACAAATTTGAAAATTTTCCCTGGGAAGAATGACATTGTTTTAGTTCTAAGGTCTGAGAGCAGCAGACACTTAGGCACATATTGGTTGTATTTCTTCTCTGGTGACTCCACACATCAGAAAATCAGTTTTAAGGTGATTCCACAGGCAGAAGAATCGAGAGATAAATTTTTCATGGCAACTCCGATCAAGCTTCAAATGCAATTTAAAGACTCCACTGGAGAATGAGACCTGTTGACAGAGATATGGAAGAGCAGTGTGGAAAAATAATGTATTCGAGCTTAATTTTAGTTCAAGAAGTACTTTTTTGTTTTATCAATATCTTCTTGTTCTTTCTCGAGTTTTTCAAAAGAATATTTCTTCACTTGCTGCATTCAAATGAATCCCAGAGACCTACCCTTGCATATCCTTCATTTCAAACTGTAGGTATACCTCCTTCTTGTATAGTCGATATTCACCAAGCTCCTTCCTTTGAACCATATGATGTTCATGATCATTCTTGTGAGCTTAATGAAACCAAAGTTGAGCTTGTACCTTATGTTCTTAATCATGTACCCTCCAAGATTCAAGAAAGATACAGTCCTCTTAAATTTCCTTCCATCCTTCATGACTTTCCTCTGAAACATTATAAGTATCTTCCTAGGTTCGATGGAGATCTTGATGGACAATCAGCTAAAAAACATATTCAAATCTTTGAGCATTTTATAGATCTTTTTGAGGTTGAACACGATGATGTGTCTATGAGACCCTTTTCTCAGTCCTTACAAGAACATGCCAAAGCATGGTTCAAACATTTCTAGCCTCATTCGATTAGCTCGTTGGATGAATTGAGGGAAGATTTCCATAGATTTTGGGGTGAAAGAAAGTCATGGAATCTACTCCTTTCAGAGTTTTATGCCATGAGAAGAATGAAATATGAAACCATATCAAATTTCAATAGGAGGTTTGTGAGTCTTTATTATAAACTGCCTAAAGATGTCCAACCTCTTGAAGTTGTTGCCATGCTCCATTATGTAACAACCTTTCAATCAAAATTATATTTTCTTCTGATGGAAAGGAAGTCTACGTCTTTGCAATAGATATTCAATAATGCTCAAGAAGTGGAAGACAATCTTCAAGCATCTCAAAGTTTGCAAAATCAGAATTTAAAGATTGCTGCTAATACAGAGAACGATGGTGTAGCAGAAGAATATGAGATTGTGCATAAACAAGAAGTTGATTTACATACCGATCTTTGTCATCATGAGCAAGAAACTAATTGTTTTATGTAGTCATTTGTACATAACCAAGAAAATGAATTTGCAAATCAACTTGTTGAAGAGAAGGTTGACGTTCCAAGCTTTTTCTTGTTAGATGACATTGCAGATGTTGTTGATTTCCCTATATATGATGAATATGATGATGGTTATGATGTTGACTTCCTAGAACAACCAGCTGCACGTTCTCTATCAGAAAATGTTCCTTTTCAACAGTGTAATGAGAGAAATCAGCCTACATATCACAGTTACGAAGAAGAATATGAAGAAAGTATTGAATCAGCTGAAGTAAATTCTTTACCTTTGTGCTTTGCTTCATTTAAATTGTTGAAAGAAAATTTAAAGATCATCACTGAGGCAGAGGAATGTGTGTTGATGAAAAATCACATCGATTCATGGGAAACAATTGACAAGAAATTGCAACAATCTTCTCATGTGTTTAATGACCCTGTTGCTGGTTATATGTAAGGTTTTATTAGTTCAAAATTACAGCCATTGGTCGAGGATGAATCTGAAGATGAGTGTGTTCAGAAATCCAAAGAAATTGAAAAATGTCCATATGACAGTAGTGAAGAAAATGAAGAAGGTTTTGAATCAAGTGAAAGAACATTGCCATTGTGTTTTTCTTTTTTCGAATTGCTGAAGCAAAATGTTTATAATGTTTCAAATTAGAAATCCTCCAGGAATGATGCTGAATATGGAGGAAGCAGTGGACTTGCAAATGAAAATTGTCTTCCATTATGTTTTTCTTCCTTTGAATTGTTGAAAGTAAATCATGAGATAACAAAGGAAGTATAGAAGTCTGACTGTATTCATAGTGACACTGTTTTACATGAGCAAATTGTTATTAGTGAGGAAGACCAACAACCTTTTCATTCATTTGATGACCGTGTTGTTGATTACATGGAAGGTTATTTTAGTTCAGATTTGTAGCATGTGCTCAACTACCAGCTTGTAAATAAAGATGATGGTCAATCAAATTCAATGGTAGATGTGGATTTTTTTCCACCAAGGGTTTCATTTCAACCAACACTATCTTCTGATTCAGAAGATTGTTATTTCCAGTAGTCTCAACATATTTTTTAGCCTCTTGGTGGCAGTCAATAGGTTAAATCACATAAAAACGAGAATGCACTGGAAGGGATGAAACATGGTTGTTGTTTTGTGCATGTTTTAGAGGATCCATTTGTAGTTTTGGTGGAGGCGACAAACAATCCCAATGTTTTTAATTTTTTGAGATTTGAATTTATAGATAAATTTTTTAATGGATTATCAGTAAACAAGCTTTGGAGAAAGCATGTGCAAAGAAAGAAAAAAGTGGATAAAGTGATTTGATGGTTGCATTGGCATTTTGGTTTCACTTTATTGGCATCCTTTTCAACAGTTACAGTAGGTAGGAGTGTGAATAAGCTCGATACTACGAGCACTTCTTTTACCAATCTGCAGTTTTCATTTTCATCTTAGTTTTAGATTTTAGTTTGGAGCATATACAGTTTTGGGTTTTCAGTGGATGAAGGTTACAAGTTACAGTTGGAAAGATGAGTTTGGGAGAATCCCAATGGATTGGCACCTGGTCTATTTTTCTTTGCTACCTCACATGGAGGATAGCATCCCCATTGGAGCCAGCTATTAGCACCATGATTTTCATGGATAAGGTTAGAGGTTTGTCAACAATTTTGCAAATTCATGCATGTTAGCACCCATATTGTTTTTATGTATGGCATCATCTAACATCTCCAAGGTTCAGTTTCAAAAGGAAGGTTTTCATTTATTATTTCCATTTCCATTTGCAACTGCGCGCTGCAAAATTTGCTACACATTGCACAGAGCACTTTACCACACAAAGGATTTTGTCGCGCACTAGATTTCATCGCGTAGTTGTTTTTGTCGCGCAGTGAGATGTTGTCACACATAGGGTGCTTTCGAGCAATGGTTTTCGTCGTCCAATGGGATGTTGTCATGCATAGGATGCTTTTGCGTAGTGGATTTTGTCACGCAGTGGGATGTTTTCATTCATGGATGCTTTTGCGCAATGGATTTCATCGTGCAGTGGGATGTTTTCATGCATAGGATGCTTTTGCGCAGAGGAGTTTCCTGCGCACATGCTACAGGTCGCGCTGTGCAAATTACTGGTTTAGTGGTCAACTTCAAGATCAATTTCTGACCAAATGGAGAGGAATTTTTAAAATCCCCAAGAGGTTTTTGTCAAGGAAAAACCAAATAATAAAAAACTCTCTTAGATTTGTAAAATGTGTCACAGAGTGGGAGATTCGAAGGAATATTTGAGCCCTATTTTTTAGTTTTCGTGATTTCTTTTCCGAGACATGTTTTTGTGACACGTATTACGACCATCTGGAGATGCATTTCAAGAAACCGAGAGAGGTTTTTCTTTATAAAATCCTCAAATGAAAAACATTCTCTCAGTTTCTAAAAATAGTTTTTTATGAGTGAGATACAATGTCATATTTAACGCCTATTTTCCCAGTTTGTTGCGCATTCTACTGTGTTTTGTTGTAGGTTATTGTTGCGTAGCAGACTTGCTGTGCAAGGATGACATAGTGTCCAATAGTGAAAATGATGAATTATCACAACCATAGGGTCGAATTTTTATCATGATCAATGATTGTAAATAATATCTCTTTTACGATTATGATTTGGAAAAGTTGGGTTTCCTATTTTTAGTAAATCCGTTGAAGTTATTGTTCTCTTTCAAAGAAAACGGATCCATGATTCCAGGAGAGAGTATATAGACCCTAACAGCTAAAGGTGACATTATATTTATATATATGGGGATCATTTTCATGTAAACAAGGTTGGTTGGCAATTTTGAGAAAACGACTGCTATTCTATGTAATCTGAGTTTTTGACCAAAATTAAATGCAAAGGTCTTGTGATTTGATGAAAATATTCTAGTTGTCATAGTCGGATGTATTGTGTCTCTTTCTTTGTGTATGTGTTTCCTATTACCTTTTATTTCATATATCATATTGCCTATTTCGAAACGAATTTTCAAATTTGTGGATTCGTTGTACAACGCCCCTTGTTAGCGCCACTTAGACAAAACTTTTTCCTCTCAAGATAACTTTGAATTCGTCCACAGTGGCGCTCTTGAGTTACTTCCTGTTTTTTTCTCCCACCACACTTTACGGTTTACACTGAAGGTTGTTGCTTGCCTAGCCTTCTCCTCTCGAATCCATTCACTGAGTCTTTGTTTTGTCTCTTCCTCAGATTGACCCCATAGCCCAAGTTTTACTTTTCTGTGCCAATATAACCAGAAACCATTTTACCATAGGTGTTAAATATAGCCACTATTTTTATAGTCATATTCTGCACAGAGACCACGCCATTTCTGAGAGAGCCCTCTCCAGATCCAAAAGGCTAGTTTCGGGTCTCAAAGTTAGGGATGATTTTAGGGGCTAAATTTCACTCATGGGATAATTTTCCATGGTTTTTCCAAAAACGATATTCGCTATTTTAAAAATGACTCACCCAAATTCTATAGGATAAAATTATTTTACCTTAAAAATTTCCAAAATTTTATAAAAACTATATAAAATCCTTATAAATTTGAATATTTTTACAAAAATATCGCCAATCATTAATAGTTGGTATATGAAGGATTAGTAAGGTTCGCTAAGGTTTCTACATTTTAAAATAAATTTCCATCCTTAAAATCATCCCTGCTCAAAGTTGGTTGAAAAAGTTACCTTCGTCGTCTGTTTATTAGCCAAATAGATTTACAAAGTGCTAACACATCCTTTTCATAAACTATTCCATATCAATTTCGTTTAAAGTGTAATTCTTCCCATGGTCAAACAATTCTAATTTCTTTTCCATATTTATCCATAACTTTTCCTATAATAGGGACTTCATCTAATTCATCTTCATGTTTACAAGTGTCATCATTAGTCAACTGAATGTCTTCATTGAAGTCACTTTCATCCTTGATGTCGTTTTTTTGTTGAAATCACATTGTTGGTGTCGAAAGAGATTAACTCATCAGATAACATTTTGTTTTGAATTTTGAACATATCAACTTTCTTGTGAATTACTTGTAAACAAGTAATCATTGTACTAAGAGTGCACTTGTTTATTGCAATCGTAGATTCTGTAGTTGAATTAATTAATGTGTGCAATATTGTAAATATTTCTTCAATTCTTGCCATTGTGCATAATATGGAAGAGAGATGTTTGTATGTTGATGCCAAACTATTCAATTATGTATCCTGTTGTGCATGCCAAGAGCGATCGTTCGTTGCATGAATGCCAAAAAACTATAGAATAATTGTTGCATGAATGCGAAAAAACTACAGGATAACCAATGACTTAGACGCACACAAATATCCTAAGATAGACCCCCTTATTCAATTTCAGGTAGGTCTACAACTTAAACAATAACACCAAATACAATTTTGCAAGCACAATTTGTTGAACCCCTTTTTTTACAACTACCTTATAACTCCATATTTATAACTCCATTACAAAAATCATACTAACAAATGATCTTAACAATAGGTCTAACTCCTCTACAAAAATAAGCCCTTATAACTTCATTGACATTTAATTATATTGGAGAAAAATCCTCCATATAAATTTTCAATCTTATAACTCCCA
This sequence comes from Picea mariana, assembly GCA_032191745.1. NCBI lineage: Eukaryota > Viridiplantae > Streptophyta > Pinopsida > Pinales > Pinaceae > Picea > Picea mariana. Next base: position 126,663 of record JASDQU010373615.1, read on the forward strand.
TATAATTCCTTAAAAAAATTTATATCACCTTTTTTTTATTTTTTATAAAAAACTATGCTTATGATCTACGCGAATGACAGATTAAAAAATAAGACTCCTTTGATCCGGGTCGGAACCCTTTTTCTTTACAATGTCTTCAAGTTTCAAATACCCATTAGTTTGTTCTTCCCTTGATTAATTCAAAATTTATTAATAGTTTCTTTGGCCTGTTAATCCCAATGGTCTTTTCCACTTGGTTTTTGCCTTGTAGGGTTTCAAGGTTAATGGAAAATTCTCCAAGAGAGATCGGGAATGGATGAATTGTGCTCAAACCCAAAGTACAGAGTACAATTTCTGATTCAAAACCCTAAAGGCATTAAACGTATATGCCAAGATAGCGTGTGACAACCAACTTTGACTAAAATAGCCCAAAATGTGTATTCTACAAATTCATGTTTCACAAGGCCAAATGGCGAAGAGGATGTATAGGCATCAATGATCTACCACTATTATAATAATGGGAGAAAGACTATTATCATTCCATTTCCAATCAAAGAACTAAACTTTGGGACTTTTTTCAAGAACAAGATTTCAAATTTACTTAGAATTCTCCAGCGGAAATATGACTTCTATATCCCCATGACTCTTATGAGCTCATAAAATAAAGATTTTAACAGTTTAATACAAATAATCTGAAAATAATTAAAATGGTACCTTTACCATACAATCTCAACTAGCATTCAATCTCCAGCAAGAGTATCTTTCATGGGCCACTGCTCTCTTTGGATGAAACCTTGGCTCTCCTTTGAACAAACCAAATTTATGTCCACAATTCTCATCTAAATGGGGAACAATAGCAATATTGTGCTTGGCAACGTTTCTTTTATGTCTCTTTTCATCATAGTTTTGTTGGCATGGAGCTTCAATACCATGACCTTCCATGACGTTTTGGATGTCTGCCTTCGATACCACGACCTTCCATGATGTTTTGGATGCCCACCGTCTCAGTTGTAGGTTTGAAACCCACGGGCCACTTCTTAAAGATCCCCTAAAATCGGAGAAGAGTTTGGTTCAGAACGAGACGCAGATCGATAATGCAAGCTCAGTAGTGGAAAGAGTAAATTGAACCATATCCAGGGGATACAAACTTCACTTTTCAGGAAGGCTCCACTTCACGTACTCGGGCCTATTGTGTAGGGGTATTGTGCATGCCTTTAGTCTCTCCCAGATTTCATCTACCATGGAAAACTACCATGGTTCTACCAGTCACTAAGAACTATAATGCGTTGATAAACTACCAGGCCTATAAGATCAATATCATTCTCTGATATCACTCTTAGATTCATAATGAAGAAAACAATAGAAACATAATGGAAATAACTGAAGCAATCAAGAAACCATTATGAACAGAGATAAATAAAAGATTGGCAGAAAAGGCATACTCTATAATCATTAATGAGAGAGAAAATAATCATATACATAGGCGTACATATATAATACAAATAAACCATAACCGTCATGTAACTGTAAAACATTTAGGTAAAATAACGAACTATGATTAAAGTTTTTAACAGTTTCATCAAATTCAAAACGTAGCTAACTATAAACATGTTACTTGGAAATTTTGATGGTGTTTAACTATGTAGTTTTTGAGGAGCACACACTATCTCCAAAGTTATTGATGAGTCTTATAGAAGAAAATTAAAGTTAATATGCTTAGGTCCTTTGTGGTAATGATCTGATCCTTTACACATTTGGTACCAATAACTTATCGCCTTATCGCCATGTAGTGCACAAGGTGTTTTCCTTGTGCATATGGTATATGCATATGAAGGTGGTAAGATTATGCTATACCATTTTTAATTAAGTGAAATAAAATCACAATTAGATTTGAGTGGATCAAATGAATATCATGAAACAAATTCTACTACAATCATCAAGCAAGGATTTTGTATGGGATCATGTTCAGATGTGACTCCCTTGTTTAGAAATCGTCATTTTGTCAATATTCAAAGAAAAAAAATCATTCAAATGGAAGGAGTTTTGTTAAGCAACACAAATATTTTTTTTATTTTACCATAATGTTAGGCACTTATGTCTATATTTATTATGAAAACTTGTGTGGTATGTCTCGAGATGAGCTATTGAAAATTCTTTATCCCATGAAAGTGTTGGATTGTTTAGTAAAAGTTTCCACTCGTGTAACATTCTCTTGGGTAAGAATATTTTAAATTCATATTGATGATATTGGTAGAGGCCATTGTATTCCTGAATTTACATCCACATGAGCTATTTTACACAAAACAAGGTTTATCAATACGAATTGAAATTCTTAATAGTGAACATAAATGTGTATCTTTTAATATATATGTGGGTTCATTTTGTATCAAGAAAATTTATTTATATTAGGTAATGTTGTGACTCTTCATTTTTTTTGTAGTCATTGTTGATTTTTTTTTCTTCATGACCTCTATTACAATGTGTGGCATGATCTCTAAAATAAGAGAAGTTATTTTTCTCATTTTGTTGTTACAAATGATGATAAATACACCTTCCCAACTTCATAAAATAAAAGGTGATGATGAAGTTGTTATTGTAATTAGTTGCCTTTATAAAATATGGAGCACAAAATTAAATATTGTCATATCTTGGAGTTTTGCAAACACATCAAATACATCGTGACAATATTCATATTATTTCTTACAACATTTTCAATCACATATACGGTCTTAGAACATGATACATAGTGGAGATTTTGTGCCTAGTTGAAAGCTTCATGGTTACTTATAAACTTATTGCAATAAAATGTATACCTTCTCAGATTGCAAAGAAGAAAATTTTGCTAGAGTTCATGATAGAAGTATGCAAGGATCTTAAGGAGGTTATTTTCTGTACATGTCCAAATGTTACTAATAGATATTAGTGAACTTCAAATCAAGGGAAGAAGACCCCTTTACTACAATATTATCCTACACTCCAAATAGGTCAACACAAAATTGATTTTTTTTTAAATCTAGATGAATTAGTAACTGGCCAGGATTACCTTGACGAGAATTGGGTTCAAATCTAGTTGGATGTCACTATAACCCCTAGGATAGCGCCAACAACATGCAAGCTAGTGGCACACCTAGAAAGAAACTTATTACTTAGGAAGGGTTGAGACATTCAAAGACAAACTTGTGAAAGGGTCCCACTCCTATGGTTTTTTACTCTTCTAGCCTTATCAAAATGGACCAAAGTCTCATTGAGTATTTGAACATGGGTGTCGAGAGTGTGAGACCTACTTCCCAACCATTCTAGAAAACATAAAATTGATGTTAGGGTATATATTTATGAATGTGAAATGAACATTACAACAATAAATACCATATACATTGAAATGTATAGGGTTGGAACTGAAAATGGAAAGAAGACTTTTAAATAGAAATGGAGAAAATGGAGGTGAAATAAATGGCATGGAATTGTAGCATAGACAATTGCAAATTCATCAAGTCAATTTCACTAAGAGTTATAATTTTTTATAAAATTTATGGAAGAATTGTGACTAAAGCATCATTGAACTTATCTACTTGTAATATCCTAGTGTTAAACCCTTGTAAATTGTAATGTAATTAAGAAAATGTGAAATAGGATAGTGAACTAGGATGTTTTGGACCAGAGAACTTGTAATCATCAATATGGTCAAGGGTTGAGCCATGCATATTGTACATTTGAATTATTAATAAAAATATTTCGATTGTTGTTATATGAGAGGGATGGTAATGTTGGGGGGCTGTGAGTCCACAAGAGTGGGGGATTCAAGGGAGTCCAAGGGGTTCCACATTCCTAAATATCCAAGGCATTTGATTGTTAATGTTTACTTAATTTGAATTATCAAACCCATCATTGAATACATGTAAGAAGTTGGTGGGAAAAATCATCTCACTAATTTATGACAACATGGGATGAGTACAATCACTTTTTGGGAAATGCAAGAGTCAAATCTTGCATGAGAGAAAAGAAAATTTGAGTGAGTATTGAAGACAAATTTTAGAAGCAAATTTTGGACAACAAGGTGGTGTTTGGTGCTCGAAAAGAGCACTGACCATGTTGTGTATGAGAGTGGCCATGAAAGTGGTTGGGTTTATGTTGGAAATGTAGGTTGTGTGTCGGTAAGTGTATGGTGTATGCTTATAAGTGATATTTTCTTGCGGAGCAAAATTGCTCAAGAGCCTTGAGAAGGATATTCGAAGGACTCCAGTGTAACAAATGAGATTCTTGGCGTCCCCGGTTGTGATATTTTCTTGCAAACCTTGTGATGGATCCCTGGAGGGAAGTGGGATAGCCTGGGGGAATGCATGGCAATGAAGGGGATTTCATTCCTTAGGTTATGCAGATTGAAGGGAAAGAAAGCTAGTGGATTGAAACAGTTGTTGGAGTTACAAATCTGGGTATTGGGCTATGTAATGACAATGGCCAACCATGAGAACCAGGCCTCCTTGTATATTCATAACCCTAGATCAAAAGTGACTTTCTGTTGAGATAATTGGAATAACTAACCTAATGTTGGAAGAATCGTCCCTTATACCTAGCTAATTTATTATTTTGTTATACAATTCTTCTCTTATACATATATGTGTATATATTATTATATAAATATTATGTTTGTTAAATTCTTACATTCATAAAATTTTAAAATGTTATTAGATATATGAAAAATTATGTACATTCTCATGTTGCCTTTGTTAATTTTATTATGTACGTGTCATAGAAGGGACATTATATTTTGGGACATTTCAATTAATCAAATGCACAGTTTTCAAAGTGGTTTAAGCTCAAATTTATTAGCATTGGGAACGGGAACCAAGAGGGTGACGACATGCTGTATTAATGTTTTGAGTTAGTCAGCACAGATAGCTAGAACGAGATTAATATTGTGATAACATGTGGCTGGTATTTGGTAGCTGGAGTATGCAGCAAGTCCGGGTGGGTATTTGGTAAGTGGACTATGTGACACATCCGGTTTGACTCTCGACCTCATGCCACTATTCTTGATGGTGTTGGGACGCACTCCCTCGTTCTTTAGATCCTTTTTCGAGTTTATGTGTTGCATATTGTTTCAGGAGGACGATAAGCTAATGTGAAAAGGTGTGCCTTTGCTGCAGAGGTTTTGTCTTTTGGAAACACGGATCTCTGTGTTCCTTGTGTCGTTGATTTCTTTGACAGTCGGACACAAAAATATGGAAAATGTTCACCAGCTCCCTTGTTGGCCACCCAACTCTGGTATTTTGCAGGACCTAAGGAAACTGCTTCTTGTTCTCCAAGATGAGGTGATTTCTCTACCTCTGATAAAGCGTTACGCTTTTCCCTGGCTTGTGACTTGTTTTCCAGCATAAACAACAAGGACGACCAATGCAGGCTCTGGCTTCATTTTATGGTTTTCGTTAAAGGAGTAATGCATATTCCCATAGATATACCGGGTACGTGATATAACAAAGCCAAACACGTAGCTAATGCCTTTCGCCAACAACTCGACAACATTAGTAATGAGAGGAAAATTGCATTGCAAGAGGGAGGGGCTTCTTCAGAGCGAGAGTTAGTTGCCTTTTCTCCTATCTAATGTTGACGAGCATACTAAGCCTCTCACAGATAAAGCTATTAAGGAAAATATCCTTATGTTATTATATGCAGATCAGGATACCAACAATTCTACTTTTACAATGTTCCTTAAGTTTTTGGCGGAGAACCCTCACGGCTATGAAGAAGTATTAAGAGGTATGCTCAATCAATCAATTATTCCATATCCTAGCATCTATTATGTTTTCAGGCAGAAAAGCTCCTTTAGCTGGGAGTGAAGTGCTTATTTAGGGGAGTTATGTTGGAAAATAAGTAGGCACATAATTTTAAGATATTCATTAACGAACCCTAGTTCTGTTGAAAAAATAGATGTTTATTTTTTATCATGTCCATATTCCCATACCTAGCAGGCTGGAGAGGACTTAGCTTCTCAGGGTGAAAAATTTAGTTTCTTTCATTTTTAAAATCACTTATATCATCTAGTATTCAAATTACAGACAATTTAGGAGATGCAGTTTTCTTAAACTCATAAGTTTCATTTGATGTTTCCAGGGCAACAGGATATATCCGGTTCAAAGGAGGCATGGCAAATTCTAGAGTGGGAGGACCTCCAAAGCATGAAGTATTCATGGAGAGTTTCTCAAGAAGCGCTTAGACTATGCCTTGTTGTTCAAGGAATTTTTCACAAGGGCATTAAGGAATTCACATTTAACAACTTCACAATCCATAAAGGATGGAAGGTGAGACTCCGCCTGAAATATCGATTTCAAATGATTTGTGTTGAGATTAAAAAATAACTATCTTACAACCATTAGGTATCATGTGCAGATGCATTGGAATGTCAACTCAACCCATCAGAAATCTGAGTATTTCAACAACCCAATGAAATTCGATCCATCGTGATTCAAAGGGGAGGGGCCTTCTCCCTACACATTTGTCCCATCTGGAGGTGGGCCACGAATGTGCCCTGGTAATGAGTTTGCTCGAATGAAAATTCTTGTTTTTTTCCATAATATTGTGAAGAATTTCGGGTGCAGTTTAGTGAATCCTAGTGAGAAGGTGATTGTGGACCCTATTCATGTCCCTGCCAATGGACTGCCCATAAAACTTGTTCCACACGATTAATAGAGGAATTTGATTTCTACTTTGATTAGTGCCTATTATTTCCTTGTATTTTTTACCAGAGATAATGTTGAGGTCGGCGATCAGATAACGTTGAGGTTGGCCATCAATTTTCTTGCAGAGTTTTCAGCGTATTCGGTATGGTTTCTGTCTTGAATGTGTCTGTTTTCTTCTTTATGCATTGGGAATTTCGGCCTTATTCCTGCCACGAGTAGTGCAACTTACTTTAATTACACAACCTAAAAATAAAAAATCTTATCAGATAGCAAAAGATGATCACCTTGCACTCTGCAAAAATTGCCTCCTTAAATGCTCCCCTGTACGTCTCACTAGTACGCTGAATTGCACTCCTAATATCAGACTCCATGCAGGAAAAAATTTATCATTCAGTTGCAGAACATAAATGCCTAGCTGCATTTGATTCTATGATTTCATAGTGAAAATAAATCGTGTCCAAAATGCCTAAACATAACTAATTAGTCTTGGCACCTTCATAATCAGCTTTATACTATAAAACCACTAATCTTGTCGATTCTTCTCTCACATTTTCCTACTCCCATTTACATAGCTCTTCATTCAGCTGGGAATTTCAACCTTTTGCCTGCCATGATTAGTGCAACTTCTTTTAGGTACACAGCTTAAAAATCAAAATTTGTATCGGATAGCAAAAGCTGCTCACCTTCCAGTCTGCAAAAATTGTCTTTTCAGATGCTCCCCTGTACATCTCCCTAATACGTTGAATTTCACTCTTAATATCAGGATGCATGCAAGAAACAATTTACCATTCAGTTGCAGACCATAATTCCTTGCTACATTTCATCATATGATTGCATAGTAAAAATGAATCATGTCCAAAAAAACATAAACATAATGAATTAGTCTTTATCGTGTTACTGGTCGATTTCATTTCACATGAGCCCTCCCAAAAGGAGCTATTTATGCTCACCTTTGACACAAATAACTCTTCTAAATCATGGCCATTCCTTTGAAGTTACCTTCTGTGTTTCTCAAAGCCAAGGTTGCCACTATCATTAGTCATGATAATCTATGTGTTTCACTCACCTTCCACTAGTTGTATATCTCAATTAGGTAAGCTAAAAGAACGAAGTTCTTCACCAATGGCATTTGCACTTCTGGAAAAATTAGATGCAGAACGTAGATGCAGAACTTTCAGAAATCTCCACTGCTTCAAGAACATCTATTATTTGACCTATAAAAGAGACTGGGATGTTGTGCACATAAAATCCATTAGACTGCGACCTGGATATTTCTTTATCAAGATCTACAACTCTATTCATTGAATTTGATTTACTTTGCCTTAAAAGTTAAAAGGGATGCATTTTGTGTAGGTTCAACGATTGGTATATGTTATAGCAAGATTTGTCTCACCATTGCTATCTTGCACAGAGGGATTTTTTCCATTTCCCTATGCAGACTTAGCATACGCTTTTGATGAATCCAGAGCCAAAAATATACATTTTCCCACATATACGCTCCCTATATGCTATGCAAGATGTGTATACGCTTGTTGATTCACTACAGCCCCCACTACAGCCCGCGTACATCGGGATTTGTGCCAGTAAATACAAAATTAGGTCAGGTTTCCATGTCACGATATGAGATATCTAATCCTTGGCCTTCCATATACTATAAACGTTCTAACTCGACCCTTCAGTTGCATCCTGAAGGCTATAAGAGCACAATTTCAACCTATGGAAAAGGAGGAGAAAGCATTCAACTTTGAGAGCAAAGTTACTCTTGAGAAATTACTTCTTATTGAGTCTACATCCCTCTGTCCCTCAAGTCTGAACACAATGTCCAGCCCCCAAGATCTTTCCCTATTGTCAAGAGGACCTCATTGCCTCTTTCCTATGAGTTTTCCTTTGGTGGAGGATTGAAGTGGTGGAGACCCAGTTGGAAGGAATTCGGTTTCTTGGTTTCAAACCGTGTCGACACAGAGGTATGTATCGTTGTCACTTCTGCTAATCAATTATTAATAGAAATACTCATTTCCTATCCTATTGATATCTTGCAAATATATGATTATTATCCATGGGTGTGTTTGTAATGTTTATTAATGGATTATGCTATCTAATGTGCTAACCCCTTTTATATTATCATTGTTTACTTCCTCTTCTTGTTTGTTGAGAACTTCTTGCAGGTATAAAGCTTTGGGTCAAAGTGCTCAATGATGGAACATCATCAAACGTTGGATCAAGGTAGGCCTCTTTCTTATATTGCACATTAGTTTATATAGCATATGTTGGAATTAAGTTGATTTCTGCAGTCATACCTGTCAGTTGTGGTTTACCCTTGGCCATAGAGAGTTTTTCCCTTGTAACAGAATTGACGACTCCGTTGGGGAGAGATCTTCCTTCTAAGGGTTGAAGTACTTTTTCTTCTTACAATGTTTTTTTTCATTTGTGTTTCTTGTCGTATCACTGCTTGACATGTCATGTTCACTCTAGGTATGAGTTTTTAGCCTTTTTACCTTGCCTGGCCTTGTTTTGAAGCATATACGTCCTTTTTGCCTTGACAGCCACATATACACGCTTGTTGTCTCACTGCAAGAAGCATATATATGCTATGTTCTCCTCAACAGTTGTGTATATCACTTCTCCTTGCTTGTTTGCTTGGTTTAGTGATTGTTGGGTGGGATTTGAAGATTGTTGAGCCTTCTTAGGTCTCTGTAGTGTCTGTTGAGATTATCTGGGATGACAGGAAACCTGTTTGGAGTTGAATTTTTGGGTGGAGTCTTTCTCTTTGTTTTCCATTTTTTATTTGTCCTTGTTCTCTGGGCTGTTTGCATGGCTGCTTGGTATTCTGCTCGAGTTATTTCGTTTATACACAGTAGAATTTATATATCAGGTTGCTCATCATTCCATGCATTTTCTTTTTAGTATATTGAAAATACAAAAAAATAGGCATTTTGCATTGGTTGGCATTTTTCGCCTTTGAATCTTTTTCATTAGCTTAGCACATTTAGTGAAAGATTGCATTTTACTTCTGAATTGCAGAGTTGAAATTGAAGACTGCACTGTTCTTATTAGCATATCATTCATTGAAAAGTTAAAGATAGACTTTGCATTATATCCATATTTATTTTCTTCCAGAGTCATAACATCATGAGTTTCACTTCCATACCTTTTTGAGTAACCACGGCCAATAAAATTTACACTTTAAACTAAAATTGATTCGTCACGATTTTATTTTTTAGGGTGCACAAACTAGCTTAGGATTTAGTGTCTTGGAATATGATCTTGTGAGTAAACTTCTCCAAGGAAATTAAATCAACTTATGTGTCTGAGACAGGGAGTTCAGAAGTCCATTGTATAATTGGTAATATTAGGAGGCTCCACTCATACCGGAGTTAATCACGAGGTCGAGCGAAGTTAGTTGAAGGGATAACCCCTGGATACTCACCTAGAATCAGAGATATTTTTGTGGATTTATTCATATTTGTGGATCTTGCTAGTACCCATACCTATGTGAGAGGTAGTGCTTTCAAGGTTTCAGGCTTTGTTGCCTTGACCATACGGTGATCCGGACTTACGACTGGTCACCTGTGCATCAGTTATATAGTGGTTTATTAGTTGCTTGACTTAGGTATCTCATAGGTTACTTGCAGGGGTTATTCTAGTTTTATTTTGAGTCAGATATGGGTTGGACAACACAAAACCTTTATGGAGGATTACCTCTTCAGGGGGATCTAACCGACTATTTGTTAAGCCTACGAGGGCCCTTATAACTGATTTTGTTACCTCCAAAATTCAACAGGGAGTCTCAGGTCCCTCTTGGATGAGACATACCTTCTTTCGCAAGGGAGGCCACTCAGCTACTTTAGCCCGTTTGCATGCATATTGGTCGTTTGAATTTTTGGTATGCTCTTTGACTACTAGTCAACCTTAGGCATCTATTTTGGGTTTCATCGTTATGGACAACAGAGTTTCTTTTGCTCCCTCATTTACTTCTACCCACCCCATGATACCTGCTAATTTCATGGGGACAAACCCTTCCGTTTTTTACAATGGTATGCTGAACTACAATGCTCAGTCCGCACCTTGGGCCTCTAGCCATTTTTCTGTCGATATGCCTTCCCCCGTGCAACCCTCTCCCTGGCCCACATATATGAATCCTAACATTGGACCTGGGGGCACTATGGCTCTGATGCCTACTTCTTCGTTTGATATGATTCGTGTCCCCATGGGAGGTTGGAACCTTCCCCCCTCTGCAACCAATACTAGCTATGCTCTTTCAGGACCCAGTACTTAGATAGGTATTTTTTCCACTTATTACACCCCACCCATGTATCTTTCATCTGCCATGTCAGTTCTTTCGAACAATTTTTCCATGACAGGTCCTCAATTACCCCCAAGTCTTTCATATGGGGAGAATCAATTTTACGGTTCGGGATACCCTCTTTATGGGACCCCTTCACAAGGGGGAAACATATATCCTCACTCGAATAATTCTTATCCTACCTCAGTCTCTTCACAGATCGCAGTGACGATACCCGTCCAAACCTCTTCGGACCATTTTGGCGTGAACCAACACCTTTCTAGGCTGGAGCAAGAGGTACACCAAGATCCTGCCTGGCTTACAATTTTTCAAAATCAATATTTCCCCGGACCATGGAATCAAATGCCACCATCTATCGCCAGCCCAATCACTGTCAGTCATACTGGTGCTCCATCACTAACCTCTTCCAGTCATGTCGGAGATGTGTCAACTTCTTCTACAAACTATGTCGACAGCTTGCCCCCAACCTCTACCAATTATGTTGGGGGAACCATTCTTTTTTCCCCAAATCATAGCCATGTCACATCCCCCGCCTCTATTCATCATACAAGAGATGACTCTCTCTCCCCTGCTAATTACAACGAGAAGCCTAGATGCCTCAGACGTAAGCCTAAATTCTTTTGTAGGACTTGCGAAGGAAGTCACCTTACTCGTTTGTGTCTGATTACTGTTGAGATACCAGAAGTGTGGGGCTCACCCAAGATCCCTTCAGATTCTGAGGCATCTGTGGTTTCTCCTCACACCACTTCTCCCTCGATTCTCTCGGTGGTTCCATTGACGCAATATTCTCCCAACCTTGCCCCCTTTGTTAAGGGTGAAGCGTCTCTTTCCCCCGTTACTATGCATCCTCTTCAGCCTATAATTGAATAAGTGACCACACCAGTGTAATCTCTGGTCAACCCTACTCTCCCTGAAGAGAATGATACACCTATCAGTCATGTCATCAACATTCCAAATCCTCCCCCTTGTGAACGAGAGAGATTTATTCTTCCCCTGAATTCTCTCCCTCCAAGTCCTGATAAGGTTCCTTTTGATTGGGACAACCTGATGTGACATCCCATCCCCCCACCTATGTCTTTTTCATTAAGAGACATTATTTGAACCATCACGGAGACTGTATCCTCTGTTAGCACCTTCTCCTCCTTGACATGGAAATCATTGGGTTTTCCCAAGATCTTGTCACCTATCCGGAAGGTACTGACTTTTGACAGAAGGCCAGGACAGGAGCCTTGGCCTCCCCCTTTACACGTTGATTAAAACCGAAAAATGAGTCTCAGTTAAGCTCTTTTTCGACTCGTCTAAAAACTGAAAAGATCGTCGAGTGATTTGTCCCTTTCATGCTTGTTAAAGTTGGATTTGAAAGGTCACGAGTCTCAGTTAAGCTATTTTCCGACTCGTCTAAAAACTGAAACGATTGTTGAGTGATTTGTCCCTTTCATGCTCGTTAAAGTTGTATTTGAAAGGTCATGAGTCTTAATTAAGATTTTTTTCGACTCACTACCAAAAATTGAAAAGATTGTCGAGTGAACTTGTATTTTTCACACTCATAAATTGGATTTGAAAAGACATCTATTTGGGACAAGTTTACCCCTTTTTTACACCAAGTAGACTAAAATATATAAAAAAGAACATATTTTTGGTGTTAAGTTGTGATTTCATCTCATGCCCTCGCTTGCAGTATTGAGCCTTTAGTCGGCTCTCGCTTTGCATTATAAATCGTTGCCTATGCAGTTTGCATCCTCAACCAAGCAGAGCTTTGTTTATATCATTCACAATTTGACACCCTATACCCTGGAGGGAACATCACCCTGAGTGTCCATCTCCCGCATGCCTTCCCTTGCATTAAGCATATTTACATTCCACTGTAGGAACTAGTTTTTCTTACTTGCGACACTCATTCCCTCCTATGTATCATAACATTCATTTGTTATGAAAAAACAAAAAACACGGGCGGGAAGGGAGTATTATATTATAATTGGCAGCATTCGTGTCATTTTTGAACAAAGCACAAAGTTATTGAGTCCTCGTGTCATCATAATTTTGGGTTTAGCATGGCCTTAGGAAGTTGATCTCACTACAAAATTTTCTCTACCGACTGGTTACTCTTCCAGTTCCTACAGAGAACATTATGGATGCCTCCTCCATCTAATTGTCACATCATTGAGTCCATGCTGCTAGAGTTCACCATATATCTCATGCTCTTGTTCAAAGGAAGTCTATCAACCTATGTCAGCCACTCCTCAGAAATCTTGACTTCGCATGTCGATCATACCCTCAATTTTGTCTCAGAATCACATGACACTTTGTCTTTATCATTGGTAGGTCACCTTGAACCCAACAATCGACACTTCATCATTGGTCGTTGATTGGGTGGTTTCCCTTGTGTTCGATGGTAAGACATCTATTCACAATTTGGGATTCGTGCAATGTCTTGGATGCCATCAGACTTATTAGTGGTTTCCTCACCTTTGTCAGCAGCTTTTCATCATTGGATGTTATTCAAAGGGTCTTTTTCATGTACCACTTTCATTTAGCACACGTGAAAGATGCACAAGGTCATTAGTTCATGAACATGTTCTTCGTCCGATCTCCTCCAAATCATGAAGCTCATGCTTTGTTCCTCGTTCTGACTGATGAGAGATGCCTCAATGCTCTCCTTTCAGTGGGTCTCTTTCCATCGACTTCGGCTCATTTATTCTGGATATGGGACCTAGAGTTTTATGAGTACCTTGAGGCTTGCAGTCATTAGTGTCAGGATCTCTCGCCATTGACATATGGGAATACACCAATGTCTCCTAATCAATGGATTTCTCAAGTGTTCGACACCAAGTCCTTTATTCACCCTTGTAGAAATGTACTCGGTGCCTTGATACATACTTTCATTATTGGTATGTTGTATCGTGTTTGTTAATGGTATACCTCAATGACCGGTAATCAAACGATGTCTCATCGTGTTCGACCTCAACTCATTTATTCACATGATGTAGACTTGCACCCTTGATGGATAGTGTAGAAAACTTGAAGACATCATTATGTGGCTGCAACTTTCCTGAGTTGTTTCTCCCCCTTCATTGGACCAGTACCTATTTGACTTCAGTGATCACGGGAGATCAGATTGTACTCTGTGGTATACATATATCTTCAGATTGATTTTGAGACCGGTTTCACTGGGCCTTGTTCGTGACTATGACAGCTTTTGGCATGTAACCACATTTGTATGTGCCTGTTCATGTCCATGAACACTTTTTTGGTATATTTTCCACATGGATCTGCATTGTATTCTTGGCAGCCATGTATGTAAAGTCAGTAGATAATGTAATGAGTAATTGATTTTGTCCATCTCGTTCTCTACCACTCCACTTCTAGGTTATTTATAATGCATTTCAAACATCACAGATATTCCTCTGATCTCACACATTAGAGGGCATCTGTTATAGAAAGATTTTCCTCACCATTGCTATCTTGCACAGAGGGCCTTTTTCCATTTCCCTATGCAGACTTAGCATCCCCTTTTGATGAATCCAGAGCCAAAAATATACATTTTTCCACATATACACTCCCTATATGCTATGAAAGATGCGTATACATTTGTTGATCCACTACAGCCTGCGTACATCAGGATTTGTGCCAGAAAGTACAAAATGAGGTCGGGTTTCCTTGTCATGACAGGAGATCTCTTATTCTTGGCCTTCCATATACTGGAAACGTTGCGACTCAACCCTTCAGTTGCATATTGAAGGCTATAAGAGAATAATTTCAACCTATGGAAAAGGAGGAGAAATCATTCAACTTTGAGAGAAAAGTTACTCTAGAGAAATTATTTCATATTGAGTCTACATCCCTCTGTCCCTCAAGTCTGAACACGATGTTCAACCCCCAAGCTCTTTCTCTATTGATAAGAGGACCTCATTGCCTCTTTCCTATGAGTTTTCCTTTAGTGGAGGATTGAAGTGGTGGAGACTCAGTTGGAAGGAACTTGGTTTTTTGGTTTCGAATCGTGTCGACAAGAAAGTCTATATCGTTGTCACTTATGTTGATCAATTATTAATAGAAATACTCCTTTCCCGTCCTATTGATATCTTGCAAATATATGATTATTATCCATGGGTGTGTTTGTAATGTTTATTAATGGATTATGCTATCTAATGTTCTAACCCCTTTTATATTATCACTGTATACTTGCTCTGCTTGCTTGTTGAGAACTTCTTGTAGGTATAAAGCTTTTGGTCAAAGTACTCAACAGCGGAACATCATCAAACGTTGGATCGAGGTAGGCCTCTTTCTTATATTCCACATTAGTTTATATAGCATATGTTGGAATTGAGTTGATTTCTACAGTCATACGTGTCTATTGTGGTTTACCCTTGGCCATAGAGAGTTTTTCCCTTGTAACAATACACTCAACTTGTAATTTGTGAACTTGGATGGGGATAAGGGGCTCTATGTTGCAACAAGTGTGCAACAGAAGGAAACGTTACTCAAAAGGTTTTGGTTACCTTCAAGACACCAACAAGTCGAGCTCCAACCGACACCTAGTCTGTTGAACCATTTCCATTTGACACTGTTGGTTCATGCAATGAATAACTTGTCAATACTACAACGCACTAGAATCCTTACTTATCAATTATTTTACTTATTGACATCGTCATCATTACATTTCAAGTGTTCGGTCTCTACACCACACAAAATTATTTTCTATATTATTATTTATATTTAATAATTTATTATTTAAATATAAAGAATTATGATATAATTGTTAGTTGTTAGTTCGTTGTTGTATGAAATCTATACATAAAAATGTTGTTGTTTTGAGATTACCAATGCGGCCATGTCTAGATCACGTTAGTGTTATATAATATATCGAGAAATGTTTAAATGTTTAAAGGAATTATAAAATTTATTCTCCTTTCGGCTTCTTATTGATGGGTTGGGAGAAGGAATTGACATGCACATAAATTACTTACCTACCAAGAACAAACATTTTTGTCACATACCTTTGAAGATTTTGCCTATTCTATGTATTCTCTCGAACTCCAATTAATAATCTATTTTTTATGTGTATTCTCTCAAATTCTAATTAATAATATGTTTTTTAATAATCAAATTGCAGCATCTCGCTCAAATTCTTGTATGTGGTAGGGACATTGCCACAGGTGGCTTGTTTGAATTAGAACATTTTAATGGTTTTAGCAGGATGTGTATTTTACTCTACTCTTTAATTTACTCCAAAAAATCCACATGATTTTTAACATTTGTCCATTAATCACAACACCCATGTTTCCTTTTTAAAGAAAAAATATTTTAGTCTATTTTGTTACTTGCATAATTGTATTTTTCATCATAGTCCGCACAAAGGGCTCTGATATTATATGTAACGACCCTCGTCATTGTGACAACATGCGAAGCATAACAAGTGCAGTATTTTTTTTTTAAAGCAGGGAAGTAACAACATCAACATTCAAACAACGCAACTCGATGGCGAACATGATGCACACAACCATGCAACAGACAACATAACGACCCAACATACTAGCACATCTTGCAACAAGAAAAAATAAATTAGAAAAAATAAAAATGACTACCCGCCGATCCTACCTTGGAAGGTTAGGACCTCCAAGATACATAAGCAATGCTCAAGCCCAGGTTCCCATCAATTGTGACCATTAAGGTCTCAAGGCTGATGATTGTTCTGAGGAACAAGGAGGTATCTACATCCCTCCCAACACAAGAAGACCAAGCCTACTAAGCTAAGGACAATAATCATAACAACCCAACACAACCAAAATCAATTACACAAGTAACTAGAACCCTTACAGTGAACAAAAACCAATCACTTTAAACGTTTACAAAACCAAGTAGAACATTAATTAAAATAAAAAGAAACTCCCTCAATGGGAAGCGCATGACCCAAGCCAGGCATCATATGCGCTTATCGATCTACGTGCACAATGATCTAAATTCAAGGAATCATGTCATCACATCGTTACAAGCGCGCAAGGAACCCAAGCGCAATGTAAAAAGGAGAGTATAACCCTCAAACATGCACAATTCCAATGTCACTTGTAATCAACTAGCACTGTTACAAATTAAACAGAACTATAATTAAAGCAACAAAGTCAATCCATGCAACTAGTTAAGTCAACAAAGTCTACGATCATCAATCTCATCATAGAGTAATCTAGTTTACATTGAGGGCGGGAGAATTTAATCAATCTAAATTATCATAAAGCGGTCCTAAGTATCAGTATTTAGAACAAATTATCTATCTTGACATAATTACATTTAATGCTACCTACAATGAAATGTCTTGTAAATATCAATCTATATTAACTTAATGTAAATGAATATATACCTATATCTTAAGAGTGAATTTCTATTATGTACCATTTAATTAAAGATGGGTCAATTACATCGATTAACTCTATACTAAAATTAGTGTATATAAAATGATTATTCCACAATCAAGTAAAAATTTCAAGGATCCATCATGGAAATATCTCTTAAGGATCACTTTTTAACTTATCAATGACTCTAAGATTTCCTTTACCTTCCCAATGAGTTATTATAACATAATAACTTAAGGAGACAAGACTTAAGGATAATTCAAGGTTTTAAGGTTTATAAGTTGAATAATTTTATACAGTTGAAAAATTGTACAGAAAAGAAATCATTCCACCTTTAACCACTTATGAATTAAGATGATTTCTACGTCATCTTTAATCATAATCTAGCCAAGTTTTAAGGAGTTAAAATTAAAATTAGTGTAGCTCAGGGTGAAAACATAAGGAAATCTGTCGATAAAAGACATCATTTAACTATGTCATAAAAACAATATTTAAAACTCTTATTAATAACAATACCCAATCTGTAATTAGTAACCATGATTGTCGTTACTCAATGATATCCGAAACTGTCAGTAAAATCCATAACTAAATCTTGCAGTAATAACAACACCTAATCTTACATTATTAGACCATAAGCCTGTCAATAAAGTCGAGCGTGGGCATGCAGGCCCTGCGCATAAGGAAAGGAAGCTTGAAGGAGTAATAACAACGCCTAATTTGGCATTATTAGACCATAAGCCTGTCAATAAAGTCGAGCGTGGGCATGCAGACCCTGCGTATAAGGAAAGGAAGGTTGAAGGACTGAGCGTGAGCATTGACTCTGGAAACAACAGGGAAGGAGTCAGTTTCTGATCGCGTAGGCAGGCTGGCTTAGCTAGCAGGAGACACCTGGGCGAATCCAACGGATCGATAATGGTGGACAACTAAACGACAAAATGTAGAACCCCTACTTCAGAAAAAGAGACATCCAGTTCGCTGGCAAGGATGGATAGCTCGAGGTAGTAAAGCTTGAAGCCGGGCATGGGGTACAGAACTTGAAAAATAATGAAATACGCACTAAATCTCTAAGTCCATCAACCAATGTGTCACTGGAGTTCGCTCGACAACAACAGCGGTGTCACAAGGAAGCATTTACACCTGGAATGCCAAGGGAAAAGCATGCAGTTAGACTCCTCTATATTCCATACAAAGAGTCCCTCCAGGAGAAGGCCCCCAACCCAGGCGGAAATGTGGTTGAGTGCATACGCAAAAAAACTCAAAGGTTTAGGTCGTCAAGGGTCTGAGTGAAGACAAGAACCTGGAAGGGAGCGCAAAGGTCAAGGCGCAACATCAGGCTTAGCGTGAACAAAAGAAGAAGGATCCGCATGCCAAATAAAAAGTTTCAGTTTGAGTAAAACAAGCCACTAGTCCACTCGGTTTCCAAGGAAGGGCAACAATCCCAGCTCCCATCCAAAATCGAATGCTCAAAAAAAAAAATGAACTTTTCAAGCAAGACTACACATGCGGAGAAAAGAAAAAGGACAAGAATGCCTGGCATCAAGCGAAAACTGGAGCACATTGAGCATGTGCAGTGAAAATAAATTTTTAATTGAACCCAACAACACACACTGAGATAGTATTCAAGGACAATTTTAAGGCAGCGCAACAAGAAAAAAAACTCAATAAATAAAACTAGAATGGACAGAACTGGTTGCACTATCGAATTTAAAACAGAAGAAATGAAACTAAAGGATAGTTTCTTAAGAAAAGGACCATAAACTATTGATAAAAATCTCTCATTGAGAAAAGATCCTACACTTATTATCCATGCACAGGAAAGCAGGGCATTTGAATCTAATATTTAACACCAGAGTGAAAGACAGTCGATTCGACTCATGGCCGATTGCTCACGAAAAGACTAATAACTTAAAAATATAAAGGAATAGAAGATAAAAACACAATTTTCTTTGCATTAAAAACAATAAAAAAAAAACGCAGAGAAGAAGGTGTAGTCGTAGAGGAAGACTTTGTTGGAGAGTAAGAAATCATGGGTAAGGATGAGAAGAACTTTTAAATCAATTCTACGTCAAAAGGCTGGCAGTGAAATCGTTTTGCGGAAGAGATAAAATTTATGTGTGAAGGTGCCATAAAAACTCTGATGTAACAACTGGATCAGAGTGTGGGTTTGTCCGAGAGGAAATGAGTTAGATAAGAAAGGATCATTCCAATAAATTACAATAAAGAGTTTTATAGGGAGAAAACGAGACAATAACGCAATAATGAAATCATGCGGCTGGGAAAATTTCTCATGGTGGAACGAATACAAAGATGGGATTACTGCACGACATGCTTGAATAAATCTCAGTAAAAATATAAAGCCTTGAATAAAATTTCCCAGCAATGCGTATGCAATAGAAATTAAATACATTTAAATTGAAACTTCATGAGTACAATCTCAGTTTAGGATTATCATAATCGGAGACGAAGAATCTGAGGTTGTTATTTTGTGCTTGCGCTCCCTCCTGTCTCACACTTTCTGACCATGAAGACCTCACTGGTACCTTCGAGCCAATTCTAGGGGTACTCTTCTTCCCCCCGAGCCGTAAAGGAGCCACTCACATAATAACAAAGAATGATAGGTCCTAGCTCGCCTTGCAAGGTCGAGCTACCACTTGTTACTCGAGCTGGGTATCCTAACTCCCACAAAAGAAACTCAGTCAAGATAAAATTTGGCAGTGTAACTTTACACAAGCCATATGTGATTCACACTCCTCTTCCACTATCATTTTTATATAATTTTCTTAGTCATTAGTTTCCCAAAACCCTCATTAGATTCATTTTTCATTTAATTAATTTCGAAAAACCTCCCCCATACACATGTCGTTCAATCCCCTAGTTGCACTAGAAAATCAATTTATTAATTAATTAAATTTGTTTATTTCTCTCACCCACCTAAAATTGTTTCTAAAAACGCTCCTCAGTGTCGCATTATTCCCTTACAATTCTTAAATGACTTATGTCTTACTTAATTCTTAGTTGAGTTCATAAATAGAAAGTTCCAAATGCTAGATTCCTTAGTAAGTTAGGCATTCCCCTTTTTCTTTAATTTTCCCCTTTTCCTTAGGTTTCCCCCCTTTTCTTTAAGTTTACATTTTTCTTAAAGTTTCCCCCTTTTTGTAACTAAGTTCAGAATTAGTAGGTTTAGACAAAAACAACCAAATACCCCTTTTATTAATTAAAGCTTTATTAAAATTCCATCTTTAATTATTAAAGATTGAATTTTATTTACCCCCTTCCTGTTATATGTCTAATTAGTTTTTTTTGTTTCTAAGGTTCTACTCAGACCTAGGTTTTCAATTCACTAGGCTTGGCGACAGTTCTTACAGGAAAAATTAGTTATTAAACTTTACTTATAACATCATTCATTTTAAGGACGACCAGGGCCTAAGGAGCCATAGTTTTCTAGGCACTAGGTTTATTAACTTACCATTTAAAATCGTGACGTGCCCTTCAGGACGCAGTACGTGCTCCAAGAGTGCCACTCGCCTCTTTCTGTTTTCTTTACGCGACGTTCCCTTCAAGACACACTACGTGCTCCAAGGGTGACACTCGCCTCTTGATTGAATTTGGTAGATGTCAAACCCCTGGAGCCAATACTCCATCAAGTGATCTTGTGGGAGACTAAGCGCCTCTAAGGAATACAGACATGCCTTATTGCACACCCCTTATAATCATCGTGAGTGACTGTCACAGTCCACCTTCACGACATCGTGGGTCTTCTCAAACTAGGTAATCGTTAACCTACAGTTCGAGCCATGGCGAGAAATCTAGTAGGTTGTGGTAGGGTTGCTGCCACACATCTCTCTCAATGTCTCTAGTTGTCGTGTGTGACCCCTTTACTCCAAATGTGAGTCTGGTCGACAAGCTATCGTCAGCCTACATCCATCAACGAATCATGCCAACAATAACAATCAACATCATAATATCTAATCGTATGTACATATGTCACATCAACAACATTCAAACCCTAACAGTCCACTCCTTGACTCGATCCAGAGTCCGGAAGATTCCTCGATGCATCAACATCCTCAACATCCAGAGTCCTGCACACTCAGGAGAACCCAATCAATAACACATGTCGATGTAAATACAACAAAAATAACATATGATCAAATCCACAATATCTCATAAGCATAATCAAATTAAGCAATCGCATAAAGAACTGGATCACTTGCACGCAAGTGTCCTCAAAGAATAAATCCGCTCAGTGCACGCAAGAGTGAAATTTTATACCATCATAGTCCACACAAAGGAAAACTCCAACTCACACCAACCAATTAAGCGATAGACATCGTACTCAAACGAATTTTCAAAAACTAATTTTGATGTCAATGTTTAAACCATTATATATATATATATATATATATATATATATATATATATATATATATATATATAAACAAA